>CABFOW010002584.1:44403-60376 GCA_902141385.1 Timema californicum | reverse complement strand
TATATATATATATATATTGGACATAATTCATTGACCCATGAATTTTTATTGAGAGGGGACCCACCTCCAGTGTGCGATTTTTGCGATGCTCCCCTTAGTATGTACCACATTTTGGTGGAGTGTCGCAAGCATGCTCCTATTCACCTGGCTCTTAATTTTAATGGTGACCTTAGATTTTTATTACGTGACAGCGCGGATGGAGCTATATGTTTACTCCGTTTTATACACCAGGCGAAACTTTTAAACACCATTCGGACTAATTTTGATTCTATCTCATATTGATTATTTTAAACATTTTTAGTGTACTTTAATATGTTGTGTTCTCTTTTTCACTTACATATTGTAACAACAAGACCGCCCATAGATTGTCTCGAATAGGTATTCTTCCATATTGAGATTTTTTAAATAGATTTTTAGTAATGCATAGTCTTTTATTTTGTATCTGACTGCTAATTCTAACAGGTGGACTGTTTATTTTGACTCTCTCCCGTGGGGATTTTACTATGTTTTTATAATTTTCAAGGACCTAATGACCTCATATGGGCCTAGAAACACCAATAATAATAATAATAATAATAATGTCATACATTTTTGCTGCCTCCTCCCCCTGTCTCAATACATTTTGACGCCCCACTGCCACCATTGGTACATGTTGACGCCTCCTCTACCCATCCATCCCTTCGATACATTTTTGACGCTTCACCCAACCCTCTTCTTGATAGATTTTTGCTGCCCCTTAAACCCCCCGCCCCTCGGTGTAAATTTCTAGGTGCGCCACTTTGGGTTAGTGTAGTCAGATAAAGCAAACTTTATTTACATGAATCGTTAGATTGATCTTTGGAAGATTGATTCAATGCACTCAATCTTTTGTTTGAATTGATACTACACCTGTTGATATAGATTGATCCAGAGAATTGATTCAAAGACCATGAATCGAACATCCCTAGCTAAAGGACATGGGCTCACATTTCAAATAGGGAGGGTGTTGGAATAAATTTCTAATGTAGTTTTGTGGCCATGGAAGTTTGGTTGCCATAGAGAGTAAACAAGAGTTTGGTATCTACAACATTCTCTTCTTATGTTGCCATGTTATATTACTGGTTTAATTTTGTGATTTATAACTAATAAATAGCTTTTATGTCTTAATACGATTTATACATGTAAATCATTAATTTACAAAATGGTGATGACAGGGTAAACGAGAATGTATGACTTGGTATATGGACGTTGTTAAAGCGAAGGGAGGATGAAAGGATAGGGAAGTTTGGAGAAAGTTAGTGAGGATGGATTAAGTAATAAGTTGTTGATTTTTGAGCTATATACACAGTTTCTTGCCTACTTAATTGTCATTGGGTTTATATGTGTGTACTATTAAATAATTGAATAAATATAATCTATTTAAAATAAAACAATGTATTTTATACGTCAAAGTTGGCGCTGTATGCACTTGTGAGGTAGGCAGCTTATAAATCTTTGGCACATAGCAAGTTTAGTCAGGTGTAAGTTGATACTAGTAACAATCATTCATTAAATTGCCTGATAATAGGTACCCATAATGAATTTATGTTTCTTTCAAAGATATGACGTTTGACCCTGACTTAAACCCTCAGCCCGCACTCACCTCGAGATTTTTAATTTTAAGATTAAAGATGCCCTTGTATGCAACTTTAAATAACTTATATGCCATGGAAGGAGCACGCCAAATAGTTTCTATAAGCATTTAATTTTCCAAAAATGTTTCGGCTTGATGGCTTCTAAAGGTGTCCGATTTTAAAAAGAAATACTTTTAACAGGCCACTCCAAATAGCTTCTAAAAACATTCAATTTTCAAATAAAAATAAAAATGTGTGAGGACTACTTCAAATAGATGCTAAGGAATCTAATTTATAAAAAAATTCTGGTGAGCACTTTTTAAAATAACGTTTAGAATCAACATTTTTCAAAAATTTCCTTAAGGACTTCTCCATTTATAGCTTCTATGGGTGTCCAATTTTCTAAAAAATAACTGGCAGATAGGGTATTAAGTACCTAAAAGAACTTTTTTGTTAGTTTACCCCTCTCCCCTGACCACTCTTGGACAAATAATGTTCCACCACTACTACCTATATGAAATAACAATGTTTTTATTTCTTAGGGCTTAATAAGTAGTCTTGTCATAGAATTAAAATTTTGAGCCCTCCCATACCCAAATTAAATTCTCCCTTACATCTATAGCGAAGAATCATCTTGACTGAGGAAGTGTAAGTGGTGGGCTGGCAGCATCATGTGTGTCAGGGAAGGAAGCGGTGGGCTGGCAGCATCATGTGTGTCAGAGAAGGAAGCGGTGGGCTGGCAGCATCATGTGTGTCAGGGAAGGAAGCTGGTGGGCTGGCAGCATCATGTGTGTCAGGGAAGGAAGTGGTGGGGATAACTGTGTTGGGTGGCATGCTACATGTGTTGCCTACAAGGTGAATACAGCACCAACTTCTAGCGTCTCATAGTGCCACCATTTGCTGTTTATTATCCCAAGTTCATTACATGAAAATAATTGTTTTGCCACTGTATATAGTATACAAACTGTACTATTTTTTAACCTGGAGATCTGAATAGCCCTTTATTTTCCATGTAGCTTTATTCTTTTAATGCCTACTGATGAATTTAAAACTGTTCCTGGTTTGATATCTTGGCTGTCATAATATAGTCACAAAAGCTTCTATAATCTTAAAAACTTCAAGCAATAATGTGTTTCTGTGCATTTTTTAGTACTTGTATAAAATATCTATTGCATAATCACACATTCTATCAACACTCATTTCAATATTCATTTCCTTGATTTCCAAATAATTTTACATGATACAGTTTTCATAGGACTTGCCGTTCATAAAATACTAACATTGTTTTGCGTCCAGCATTAAGAAAATATTTTTTATTAGTATTGTTTTAAAGATATTCATAGTATCTGTCAAAAGTGACATTTTCAGATCATATTACTTGACTTATAAATACATGAAAGTAGTTCTAGGAGTTGTTAAATATTATCATTATTATTAGCACCGCGTCTTACTACTCGTTTGGGTTATACGTACTTACGCTAATGTGTAATGGTAGGGTGATTGTGAGATGAAATAGAGGACCTAGAGCTTAACGTGGAATCCGAACCACGGTGGAGGCCTGGCATTTCCCCACATTCACAAGATGTCTTGTCAGAGGTGAAGGAAGGGTTTGGTAATCAGATAAATTTTTGCCGGGACCGAGGATTGTACCCTGGCCGCCAGCACAGAAGTCTGACACCTTACCCCTAGACCGCCAGGTCACCAGTTGTTAAATAAGATTCATCCTATGAAAATTTGATTATACTTATGCACTATGCCAGGAAAGCGTAGTTGGTTGTTTCATCGTCCAGAAAAATGTATTCTATTTGATAGCCTGAAAGAAACTTATAAGGTTGCTCAAGAAAATTTGAATTGAATGTATAGATAGAAGATTAATAGAGAATGTGTGGGTAGGTATCCTGAAAGGTAGCAAGTTTAGTGTGCATTGCTCCACAATAGCATACATTTACAAGTTGTGGTCATAGTGAGTAAAGGTAAGACTGTTAACTTTCATGGTAAACAGAATGTAAGAAAAGCAAAGAGATTGGATATAAAGGACACCAATAGCGGGGAAATAGGGAGAAAAATAAGTCAGTAAATTATCAATATAATGGAGAGGATGCTGGATTTGCTGGAAAAGAGAGAGAGACAAAGTTGGGGGAAAGGTAAGGAAAGGCGTGTACAACAAACAATAATTTCTACCAATTGTATCTCTAGACGGGGATAGATTGCTGGTAGAAGACATGAGATCATTGAGGAGGGGATGTTAAACAATGAACTAAGAAAACATAATAAGAGTATGAAAGCTAAGTAAAGATGAGAAGAGAAGGAATGGCAAAGGTGTAAAGCGTGCTTGATAGAAGCGGCAGAAGATGTAGATGAAAGAACAAGTTAAAAGAAGAGATTGAAGGATTCCCGTGTTGGAATGATTATGTAAAGGAAGCAGTAAATGCAAATAACAAGAGCATTTAGAGACTGGTTTACAAAAATAACAAGAGAGTCAGAGTATAAGTACAAGCAAGAGAGGATAAGGAGAAAAGAATGGATAAGAGTGTTGCACGCTGCAGACAGATGTGGATGGTAGCAAGAGAGTGATGTAAAGTCAGGCGAGGCCAATGAGAAAGGTGTAAAATAGAGGTGGTCAGAATGATAGGTGGGAAGGTGGTTTGAGTGGGTAGAAGCTATAGAAAGACACCCAAAGTAGGTGGACTTTTATTAAGTTATAACAGCAGCAGGAGCAGCATAACCTGGACATAGGATGTAAGAGAAATAAGAATGTTTGAGGTCATTGGAATAAAGTGTTTGAGAAACATACTAGCTGCCAGCAAGAGTAATAGAACTAGAAATTATTATCTTTGGGCAAGAGATGTGCATGATATAGTAAAGTAAGTAGGAATGAGGCATGGACATGTAATGAGGATGGAAAAGACTGCAAGGGAGACAAAGAAAGAGATGGGAGGAACGGATAACAGAAAGTGTACAAGTGAAAGAAGAATAGACGGGATTAAAGGAGAAATTTTATTTTTATTTAATTCTAAACCTTATCTACTTTTAAACATAATCACCCCCAAAAGTGAGACATTTTTCTTAACGTAGCATGAGATTTGGTATACCTTGTTCATAGAAGTATATGTCCCTAAAACACGTCATTATGCGCTATAATAAATAAAATATATTTTTTAATTTATGAAATATATATTTACATCCAAATATAAACAGAACACACACACTGAAATGCAATATCAGCAATTATATTACCAATACATGAATAGATCAGTTATGAAATTTCAAAAAAGAGGTACTTTTTTTCTCTTTTATAAAAACTACTAAAGAATTGTTCAAGCAAGACAAATTTACACAAATATATAAGCCAATTCTTGTTTTTTTAAATGAGATTTGAAGTTCTGTTTACCCTAAATACTGTAAGGATATATTTTCTATAACTGTGCACATGTTGTCATAATAATACATGCTTATAATAGGAATTCACACAGTGCCACATCAACCCATTATTTACATTACTAACATATTTTTATTTCAAATATTTACAGACAGGTTTAATATTACTTAATTTAATATCTCTCCTACACTATATTCTCCATTAAAGGACATTCCTTGATAGGTAAATAACAAGAGAGATCAAAAAACAAAAGACCAGCTACACATTATCTGTATATTTCAAAACAACTTTTTTTTAATGATATTTAAGCAAACACTTAATGTCATACTACTTTAAACTAGTACTTTCAGTGTTTCTTATTGAAAGAAGAGAGTTATCAAAAAATTATACTAACAATATTTTTATTTCATGTTTTGTACCTTTGGATCTACACACTGTTCTAATAAAGCTAGACCACTTAAAAAATATCTATTTTTATTAGAAATAAATAAATGTAGATTCTAGTTAACTTGTCATTGTTTTATGCTGCTCTCTCTATGAGTCCTGCTTATAACTTTTTGAATGTCAACTATTAGAAAAACGGAGAAAAAACACAAGTTTTCATAAGTATGTTTACAATAATTAATACTCAATTTATGTTCAATTAATCCCATTCTGAGCAGTTTTGTACATTACAGATCAATATTCATATGGGAAAATTCTGAAATCTTAATCCATTCCCTGGCGCAGGCATTGAACGTCTTGCCCGAATATTCCCTGGTGTGGGTGTGAATCGATGTTCCATTGCAATAAGTCACTGTAATGCTATCTATCAATGAACCACTGTACTTTTAGCCAGTCTGAATATTTAATATTGAAGCTGATAGATGGTGCTACCAGTCCAATACTATACCATGACCATGAACAAAGCAATAAATGAAAAAAATAAGTGAGTAGCGAAAATGTGTGTCGGATAAGAGTATACGAGTATAAAAATGGCTGCCGGGCCTGCGTAGATCGCTGTGCTAAACACACACCAGGAAATGGGTTAATATAATAACTTAATTTATAAGATTTAAACTAAATATACAAACAATTGTGCAATTAAACATTTTCAAAGTAATTTTAGTGCATAATGAAATATAAATAACCACAATATATTCTCTCAAGCCTAAACCAACTAAAAAATAATAATTGGACTTGGATTTGTCTTCAATAATATATTTGATCTAACTTCAAATTGAAAAAGTGGACTTCGCACACCCCTAGAATATATCACACACCTTTTCCCTTAAAAAGGTTTCATTTACCTTCACCATAAATGTACACACAGTCTTAGATTCAACCTAACTAAACCTAAAATAAATAAATTCTTCCCCACATATGGTTAGAGTGTGTAAGATTATATATCCACCCTCGGTGTTGTAACTATTTTCGACCGTTCACCATCAAACCATACATAATTCCATGAGCGGAAAACTTCTGTCGCTTACCACCAAAGTCACTTCTATCTTCCCTCTCCTAAACCCTGGTTTTTATAGGAAGCCCGCTCATGTTCCACTCCCAACATTTATTGAAAGTAATTAAAATTTGACATTCTAGAATTGTGTTTTATTTGATTTATTAATTATAAAGTAAGTTTAAAACATTATCAAAAGTTTCCAATCATACATTCTTATGGATTACTGTATAGTTTATCTTTACATCACTAACTAAACGGACTAAAAATGTTAATACAATTGTAATAGGTTTCCACCATTAGTTTCAAGTTTTCAAATAATGGGCTCCTTAAAAAAAATCATACTTTATACACCACAAAAATTAAATATTTAAATATAGGTACACAAACTTAAGTATTTGATTTCAATCTAGCTATTATATATAATACACTAGGCTAGGTGATTTGTAACTTTCTTCAGAGAAATATTTCTTCTAAGACAATTATTTACATTTTACAAGAGATTAAATATCAAAACAAAGGGAAAATTAATTAGATTTTAATTAATAATATCACATTAAAGCTATGACTAGTATCCATGTATAATATTTGGGTGGATCGCCGGTAGAAAATACATGGAAAATATCTTTCGTGTTCCTATTATCTTTAATATAAATCTATTTGACACAATGTTTATATATCAGTTTTATTTTGTTAACTATTTTGATTCATCATGTTGGCACTATACTCTTACAATTTACATAATTTGGCATGCTCTCAAAATTTATGTAATGAAAATAAATAAATAATTAAATTTATTAGTTTCATTCCAGCTGTACCAAACCTTAACAATGGTCTATTACACAACAATAATAGCCAAATAGGAGGTATATTAGTTGTTTATGCAGTTTAAACCAAAATCACATTGTTTTTATAATAATTTTTTCTTACAACTTTGCCAAATGATTGCACATTTTATTTTGATGTGAAGCTTTAAAGGGTTATTTATTTCAATTGTGATTAAGCCTAAACAGAACATATTTAAAAAATATGTAGGCTATTAATGTTAGAAAGTTGACATTTTAATCAATATTGTAACAAAACATCTTGATTTGTATTTTTATAGGGTAATTATTTTGAATGTGTTTACACTATTATTTTCTAGAGAACCCAAAATGTCTACCAAGCAAAAAAATTAAAATAAAAGAGAAAAATAGGAAGTAAAAGAGAGTTTACAAACAGAGTGTGAGAATTATATTAAGGAATAACCATGTTTTACTTTTAACATTGGCCAAAGATAAGTCTTTTCATAGGTTGGCATCTCCGTAATTATTTTAATGCAATACTAATTATAAAACAAAACAGTTAAATATTTATTTCAAGTAGAAAATCTTCTGATAAATATTTTATTATATTCAGCTTGTATCTAATGTTTAGACAATATGGACCATTCTATATAATAAATCCAAGCCAAAGCAATTATTTTAAGCAATCTACCAATTATTTTCTATGTCAAATGTTTTAATTTTTTGTGCAAACATGTGCACTTGTGCACTATGTAATAATGATTGTAGGTACTTCAGAGATGAAGGTTTTACTCAAACAATTTATGCAAGTCGTTAAGGTGGCCATTCAATTCATTAAGGATTATTTGTTTTTATAATTTTATATTTGTATTTATTTGAATACCCTACTAATATTTGTAATTTAAACAAAGGAAAAATGGCGCGAAACAAATGTATTCAATTAAACATTGAAAGGAGGATAGAAGGTCAAGGCCTACACACCAGAAAACTGTAGTCTTCAAAAGTTCACAACAAAACACATATTTATGTAATTTTCGAGGTACATTAGTCCCCCTGCCAAAGTCCAATCTGTGTTTTACTCTCTTCTGCTGCAGAAGGGACTGATGATGTAACTCGAAAATTACATAATTAGCCTATGTGTTTGGTTGTGTTTTATTTGTGAACTGTTGTAACATATGCAGCAGAAACAAGGACAGTGAATGTTAGAGAGACTAGGAAAGTGGAGGCCATGGGAATGAAGTTTGTGAGGAGAAACAAGATTAGAAATGAAATTATCTGGAAAAGAGTAGGAGTACAGAGAGTATAGGAAATGTATAATAAGACAGTTTACATGAACGGTTCAATAATTTGTAAAATTAAATTAATACATATATTTCAAAACAGTGAAATGCAAATGTCAGCCATGGGATTTTTTAATATAATATGTATTATTTAATGGTGGTGTTTATAAAGGCTCATCTATAACTGGTAGCGACCGCTTGTTGGATACATAATCTCAATATTGTCTGCCTCCTAATGTTCTATAGCTTGACACATTTTGGTATATTTTTTTATTACCTTTCTCAATTACTATTGGTTGAAACTATGTCTTAAAACAGTTTATTGTAGACAATATTTCTTATTAAAAAATATGCCAACACATCTTACAGCTGTTCTTATGACAAAAGGTTATGAATGATTGTAGATGAGCCATAATAATTATAAACACCAATTAACAAATGGCCAAACAATATTGACTTTTCAATAAATATTGGTTAACTTCATTTTCATACCTGCCATGAATTTCGAATGGCATAATGGCTTAAGTCCCTTTCAAATAACTACATCCATTTTCAATATTATATGTCTAATCGCTCGACTAAGTTTGAATAAGTAGCAGTCAACCAAGTTCTATTACTTTCAAAGCTTACACCACCTTCATTGGATGATTGTTGTTAAAACACATCCAGGAAGTAAGTACAGTTTGGATATTAACGCTTTGAGTGCCACTGTCGCTCAGAGCAATCCGCGAAATATTTGTTAAAATTGCCAGCATCGCTCACAGCGATCTCAAGTTTTCAAGCTCTTAGTTCAGTATTAAGTCAACAGCTAGGGTAGATTTTATTTCCACTGCATTCTCATATGTTCAAGCTACTTTTATTTGTATTTGCACTTAAAGAGTTTTGATATTTCGAACATGAACATTATTTTGTAACTTTTTACTTTATGAGTTTTAGCTTTGGCCTTGTTTGTAAACATGGCTACTAAGAGGAAAGTTGTGATTCAAGATGCAGAAATACTTGCAATATTTATTGATAGCTCAAGCGAGAGTGGCCAATTTGTTAGTGATTATGAAAGTGTAACGGATAGCTGTAGTGACTATTTTGCGAGTGCAGTGAGCGTACCCACCTCTGTAACTGGGAATGTGGAAATAGGGAGTGGGGGCGACAGGTGTAAATAGCCAGTTAGCGGAGTAGTCTTCCTGTGAGTGCGTTTGGGACTGGTTGTGTTATACTAGAGTCGTGGACACGGTGACCAAGTATTGTACGTGTATATATTGATGTATAATAGTTGTACCAATGTTTGTACTCATAAGTGTAAATATATATATAATTTGTAAATAGTAAAACACCCTACAAAAGCAATGATTTTGAATTTTTAAATAATGAAACTGAACAGGAACTCTATTCTAGTAAAAGTGAAAGATCGGAACACGTAGGAGTGTAAGCTGACATTGATAGCGTGAGTGTGAATACTAGTGATTCCTATAGGGATGAAATAAATCTTGAAGATCAGAATAATCCACTCCAACCTTTTCATATTTATACAGAAGTACCAGGTTTTAAGCCCCCCCTCCCCCTTCAAAGCCAATTATTTATTTTAGACTTTATTTTACTAAACCCTGCTAAAGTTGATGGTCATTGAAACAGCTGCTATGCATAACCCAATTTTAGGGTAAAATCTAAAGTGGTTTTTTTTTGTAAACTTTGTCATTTACTCAGTTTTTATGTTCTTTTCAGTGATTTATTCTATTTCAAGTTATTCAAATTTTCAAAGCTTAAAAATTAATGTTAAATAAAACAGTATTTTTTTAATATTTTGGCTAATGATTTCTTTATTATATTAAAAAATTAAAAAAGCATATGTATTATTATATAATCAGATTGGAAAGTGTGTTAGTTTATGTAAAAATTTGAGTGCAAAAAGTTCAAAGAGCAATAAGTTGATAAAATTAAAACAAAATCCTGTATTTCCCAGCAAAATAGCTTGGCACTTTTAGCAAATTTTTTTTTGTTATTCCTCTTGGCACTCAAAGGGTTAAAAGAAAGATTTAAATTTAAAAACAAAATTATTTTAGTTTCACCATACCTTAATTCGGATCACATTTTTTACATAAAGATCATTTATCTAACAATAAATTTTAGATGGGCAAATGTTTATCATGTTAAAGAGCTGTATTGATGACTGTACTTCGGCGGGCTGTTGGATTATTTTAAACATGATTAATGTGACGTAGCTCATTTCAAACTAAAGATAAACTCATAAAATTTTGTGCACATTTTGTCCTTGAATGAAAGAAAGTTACTACATGTGTGAAAGTCAAATATTACCATGTGTGTGGTCGATATGTGTGAGTGGTACTTACTTACTGGATGCACCTGATATAAAATTATTGAACCAATGACATTTTATCCGTTTAGAAACCTTGTTACTTTGCCTTAGGAGTAGGAAAATATTGGTGTTACTGTTGTGGAAAAGTACTCTCTCAGGGATCCTTCTTGACTAAAGTCTTGCAGTAACAATACTTACGGAGATGTTCGGCGGAATCCTCCACACAATGTGCGCTCGAACCATAGCGGTTGATACGACTGATATCTGACACCTGGACACATTAAAAATAATAGAAATACCAAAATTAAGTTTTAAAATTCACTTATATTAACAAAGCCTATTTACTGTAGTGACACATTCTCAAAAACATTCTTAGTAAAATCCTAATGTGGCGTATAATCGCAGATAATACTTAACAATTGTTGTAACTTTTAGGACTAGCTGTAATTATATTAATATACATTGAAATAGTTAATGATTTCCACAACTATCCAATTAAACAGAAGGCCCAAATAGAAGCAGAAAAATTAAACAATCAGAGTGAGTCGTTTGAGTGAAATCCGTTACAATCGTCTGAGAACAGCTACCAGACAGTTGTCCTCGTGCCCTCTTCTCATAAATCTCTTAGCAACTCAAACATAAATAAATAAATTCCTGAATATATAAATAACCTAAGGGTACATGAAATCATATATATATTTATAATAAATAAACATCTAAAATGTATTTCTTGTTTTTTATTTATGTTAAGGTAAATTGATTTCTTGTCTTAATGTTTTTATATATATATATACATACATATACACGATATATGTATTTTGAGAATATATTAAAAGTTAACCCTGTGTATGAGAAGTTAATATAAAATATAATTTCAAAATTACTATCTTCTTTAACATTAGTAGATTTACTTTAAAAATTTAATAAGTCCGAGGTTCTCATGTAACCTACTCACAAAATAATATTATATAGTCTAAAAATAATTATACTCCTCTTCTCCAAGAACACAACTCTATTTACAAAATTATGAGGGTATTTTAAAGTATCGCAAAAATGTATAAATAAAATACGATTTTGAAAGGATTCTTAATAAGAGCCGAAGATATAGAGGCATTTATCATAAGTCATTACCAAAAATACACTTAATTCATTTCTCTTTCAAGAAGACAACACCCTCAATGAATAAATAATAAAGGAAGAACTAGATTACTTGCAATGCTATTTTCAATATTAAGATAATACCTGCCATAATTGATAAATATAGGTAGAGATTCACTAAAAGTAATATTACTTAACAAAATGAGTTATTGGATCGTACTACAGAATAATTTTTCTATCTATCTTCCAGACCAAAATGAATTTGTATAGCAATATTCAATTGTTGATACATATCAATCTTAGGCATAATTTCTATGTCCAATATAATAGTCTTTGAACAATTTCATAGCATTAACCATAAAAAAATTTAAATCCAATCTCCGCTACAAGAGTATATTAAATTACAAAAAAGAAAACTACCAAGCCGAAAGAATAATTTTGAAAAAGTTACATATTTAAAATAATCTAAGCTGAAACGTTAAATTTCCCTTACATTTTAAATACGCGCAGTCAAGCTTATGTACTCTTCTACCCAGAGTCCAATCTAAGAGTGCTGGTAATGGCGACCTACCGGCATTATGTACACTTAAACCCAGAGAAAAGCGAAGGCGAGGAACAAAATGGGAGGAACATAATTGGGTCACGAGGGAGGGGATACACATGACAACCATAGCTCTGAAAACTAACTCAAGTGTTCGAGAGCAATCTCCGAGGGACTAGAACTGGAATCATTGCACTTCTCAAACACTTTGGAATGTTCCACTACGGCGACCTCTAGCAGTCACTGTCCAAACTTGGGTTGGGTTGGCTTGGTCAGTTCATTATGAGTCGTGGTCTTGATCAGATTAGTTGTTGTTGTTGTGTTGCGGACTCATCGTCATGAGATGCTAGGATGGTGAAACGGGGTAAGTAGGTCATCCCACCTCGTCTTCTTGTTTTGTAGCAAATTCTACAACTGCTTCAAAAATTTTTTTTTAATATATGAACCTTAACTCTTATAATAAAAATTTATCTTCAAGCCAAAATGGCTTGTTGCAGTGTTGGTAAGTTGAATAAATTAATTTTTTACATCCATTAATGTTTCTCACCTGTGGCCTGGGTCAGATTTTTTTTATTAAAGCCCTATATTTTTTCATTACCGGCTGTGTCAGTTTTCAAGATAAATCTTCTAGATGTACTTTACATCAAACTTGAGGCTACTAACTTTACTTAATGAACTTAAGCCCCAGTCACACTAGTCTGGTTTACGAGCCGATGCATGCTGCCGGTTTATTGCTGATACTGTCAGTCACTGGTAGTGACAAGCTCCACTGGTTCACAAGGTTATTTTCAGTTTTTAGTGAGTCCTGTGATGCATCAAATATATGCTTTGGGTTCACACTGTGTCCTCCTCGTTCCTTTTGATGTACTCACTGAATTAGGCACTCTACAAGCACTCACACTTTTGATATATATTTAAAAACAGTATATTTTGACCCCCAGATCATATTATTTCTGTCATCGCAAAACAATATGCACGATAGGAACAACCCAATGAGACAAAAACACAGTATCATTCACAAAGAGTTTCAACTGCCTGCTGAATTCAAGCAAGCAACTAAAGGGTTCAGATTGGCTGGTGGTGCGCTACTAGCAATTATATTACTGGCTGATGGGTGCTAAAGTTTAACATGTGCTACTATGAAATTCAGTAGTAAATCACTCACTGGCTGATGAAAGCAGCCCTAACTTCTAGTTCACACTGCAGTACTGGAGGTCTACTAACAGTGGCCAGCACCCAGCAGTTGATAAACCAGCATACGGTGAGTGCAGCTTTAAGCGTATTTAAGGTTATTTTTAATATCTTAGGAACCAAACATGTTAAAGATATTTTATGGGGAAAAAAATGATGTAATGGTCAAGCAATGTTTTTTCACATCTTCAATATTTCTGGTTTGATTCTCAGGTGGAGATAAAAAAAAAAGGCCAAAGGAACATTAAGATAGTTTAAAGTTATCTGTGATTTCAGTAATGGATGATAATAATAATAATAATAATAATAATAATAATAATAATAATAATGAGGTATGTTAAGTATGGATGGGCCCTTAAACTCTCGAAGCCTTAAGGATATTTGAGGATTCAAGAAAATTTCAAATTCAAGACTCAAACACATAAAAAAAAAATCTTTTTTTCAATTTTTCAAGTGAAATTTGTTTTAGAGCTTTAATACTGCTTATTAGTGTTTTAGAACCAAGTATAGTTATAGGATGAACTTAAGCAGGCCCCACATCAGTAATTTAACATTTAACTGAATGTATGAATGAGATGACGAACGAATTATAAGAAAGAATGTTAGTATTTAGTTATTATTTGTATTTTATATTCTTCTATTATATTTATATTACCTCCTATGTTAATAATTTTTCCAAAATTCAGATTTGTAAAATAGTGAGTTTGACCCAACTTCAATGTTAAGTGAAGGAAAAAAGATTAAAAAATGTTTTAAATGATCTTACCCTTATCGTAAAGGAGTTGTCACCAATGTCATGTCTTACAGACACCTCGAAAAGTCCTCCACCAGGAACAGTGGCCACTTTGAGTTGGTACACCGTCTGTGTGATGTCAGTGTGTGCTGTTAAGTCAGCCACAAACCCATCCAGGTCAGCGTTGCGTCTGAAATCGAGCAGTCCCTTGTTAGGGACAAGGCGTGCTGCCCATTGCACACGCTCCAAACGAAGACTAGCGCACAGCTTGCGGTACTCACTTGTGTACCTGAGTTAACGATAAGATCAATCAAAATCTTCAATAACATATTATGAATTTAACACATTTCCATACCACTAAAACTTCTTGGTTTTTCCCCTTTGACATAAAATGTAGCAGTTCTAACTGCAAAACGTTTAAGTAGAGATTCTTGAGATTATTTTTGCATAAGATCTAAGCCAGCATAATTAGCCTAGTTATAAGTAGATTTAATTGTTTAAATATATACATATGAATTAAAAGAAGATTCTTCAATCATAGCTGTGAATAAACTATTCTGTTTAATTTTGCGTATTCACATACTTGTTGAGAAAGTCTACGAATGCTCGAGCAGCTCTTCTCACAATGCTGTCTTCCAGACTGACTTCCTCCCAGTCTAGACAAGCACACCAGTGAGGCTCAATGTAAGCATCCGAACATGTGCGCTCTAAGGGAATCTAAGGATGAAAAAACAATTTATATTATTTGTGGATATAGAACCCTTTTCTCCTCAAAGATATGAGAGTTGAATATCTGAGAAAATATTGAATTAAAAATATACCTATAGATTTTTCAGATTCAAATTAGAACTTGTTTTAGAGCACTAATTGTTAGGGACATGCAAAATTCGCATTTGATATCAAGCAAATTTTTACACGAATTCTGTTTTCACACAAATAACACGAATTTAAGTTTTTTCCTGAATAAAGACAATTTATTTGTAATTTGGGCAAATACAACCACATTCAATGTAATTTTAAACGTGGTAACACTGGGGATAACGCTAGGCCAGAGCTTTTGTTTGTATGGATAATATCCCTTTTTGCCGATCTTAAACGTATAAAAGGGTTCACAGGATATACAAGTATTTTCATGGAGTTAGGTTTTTTTTTTGTTTTTTTGTTGAGGTTAACATAAGAATCAAAATTTCTACTTTCACACATTTCAATACTTAAATTTCGATTTCGATAGATCGATCCTTTGTTTTCAGCTTTTATAGGATTTCATGCTTGGTTTAAGCAAGGACATTAGTATATATGATGGCAGTCATGTTTGGCAAAATTATATCTTCTTTATTTTTATTCCCTTCTTCTTATTTGATAGTTGTTTAATCTTTTATGACATATTTAAATGTTTTTATTGTTAGGTCTAAACATAAATTGATAATCCATTATTCCGATATTGCTATTAGTAAAACTGGAAGGTAATGATATATTATTATTATTATTATTATTATTATTATTATTATTATTATTATTATCATTATTATTATTATTATTATTATCATTATCATTATTATTATTATTATTATTATTATTATTATTATTATTATTATTATTATCATTATTATTATTATTATTATTAT
>CABFOW010002584.1:0-44328 GCA_902141385.1 Timema californicum | reverse complement strand
CCTGGCATTCCTCACATTCACAAGATGTCTTGTCAGAGGTGAAGGAAGGGTTTGGTAATCAGATAAATCTTTGCCGGGACCGAGGATTGAACCCCGGCCGCCAGCATAGAAGTCTGACACCTTACCCCTAGACCGCCAGGTCACCGTGGTAATGATATAAAGACAGCGAATTTGACATTACTAAAAGTGACGTTTTTGTGCGTATTTATATTTGATTTTTCTCCGAATATGTCACTGAATAGTTAAATACACAATATGAACAAAAAACGTAGACAGTTATATCCTAGTTTTGTTTTTTAGTGAATATTAATTTTGGTGACATGATGGTCTAGGAGTAAGATGTCAGACTTCTGTGCTGGAGGTCTGGGGTTCAATTCTCGGTCCCGGCACAGATTTATCCAATTGCCAAATCCTTCCTTCAGCTCTGACAAGACGTGTATCAATCACAACTTGTGAATGTGTGGAATGCCAGGCCTCCACTGTGGTTTGGATCCCACGTTAAACTGTAGGTCCTCCATTTCATCTCACAATCACCCTACCATTACACATTAGCAACATTAGCGAGCGGGTAGTAAGACACGGTGATAACAACAAGAACAGTAATAATAACAATAATAATAATTTGACTCATATTTATGGTAATTAATAACATTGCTTTCAGCTTATATCATCATCACGTTTTGAGAAAAATATCACCACTTTTCCACTAAAAATAACCTTACTTTTTGAATGTCTCTACTAATAGTGTATATTGGTAGATATATTTTTACTTTAGATATTTAACGTGGGTAGAGAGGATTTTATAAAAAGAGGACAGCAGGGAGAGTTGTTCTATAGGTGTGTAAGAGAGCTGCTATGGAAAAGAGAAGTCCCCTTGAAGTGTATGAAAGAATTATACAGGGCGTACTTTGTTCTTATTGTCACACGTGCAGCAGAAACATGAACATTGAATGTAAAAGAGACTAGGAAAGTGGAGGCCATCGGAATGAAGTTAGTTAGGAGCATGTTAGCTGTCAGGAGAGGAAACAAGATTAAGAATGAAGCTATTCAGGAAAGCGTGAGGGTACAGGGAGTAAAAAGATAGTATAGGAAGCAAGAATGAGATGGTATGGGCATGTAATGAAGATGCTGAAGAAAATGTTGGAAATGAAGTATGTGGGGAAAAAACCCAAAGGGAGGCCAAGAAAGAGATGGGAGAAGCAGATATTATTATTAGCACCGCGTCTTACTTCCTGTTTGGGTTGTACACACTTACACTAATGTGTAATGGTAGGGTGATTGTGAGATGAAATGGAGGACCTACAATTTAACGTGGGATCCGAACCACGGTGGAGGCCTGGCATTCCACACATTCACAAGATGTCTTGTCAGAGGTGAAGGAAGGGTTTGGTAATCAGATAAATCTGTACCAGTAGCAGATAATAGCAAATGTTAAAGTAAGAGGAAAAGAATGGAAGAAATCAAAGGAGAAAGAGTACAGGAAGATGGAGGTATTTTACTAAATTGACTTGGCCACAGGTTGGAAACAGTTGATGATGATGATGATAGCGTATAACCTGAACGGGTAGTAAGACGCGGTGCTAAATATTATTATTATTATTATTATTATTATTATTATTATTACTATGATATTTGGAGTAATTGCACTCACATTGATGTGGAGAAGATATGAAAAAATAAGACGTAATAAATTTTTGTCTAAAAACGCCCACTGTGCACCTGTTTGAGATTCCCATCACTGGTTATTCAGTTTATTGCAAAGCTGAAACCTTTTGACTGCATGACCCTTGACATAGGTGCGATAAATATCACCAATTACTATTCCAGTCAGACACTCATGAAATTATTCCAATCAGTTGGTAATGGTTGGCACCAATACAGATTTACTGATCGGTTCAGCTCCAGTTAATTGTAAACAATTTGTGAATAGATCTATATCTTAATAATATTTCAAATCAACTATTTATTTATTAATAATACTAATAGATTTTAAATATTATGACCAAAATAAAAATTATAGTAGTGTTTTCTTACAAATCTTAATTTAATAGACAAGAGAATCTTGAATGTGAGCTAATTTGGTGACATTATATTTTAACTGAGGTGACCTTACCTCTTTGAAGAGACTGATGGATCTGTTGCGAATATCACCTTTTCCTCCACCTTGGAAATGGAGGACGTCTCGTAGCGTCGGGTTTATGTCAAAAGGTGTAGTGAGTCTGTGAGCGTTGTTCTTGAACGTGCCAATCATATCAGGGTAGGCCCGCTCAAACCAAGGTGGGAACACAAATGCAAACATGGGCATGCGTTCTTCTTGTTTTCCTTGCTGAGTATTGCGGATATCCATGAATCTGCCATTAATTCATCAAACAGTTTTATTAATAATCTTTTTTTTAATGCTATTTACACTTACATTCACTCCTACCATTTTTGTAAAGTAATATTGATTCAAACCTGTTTTAAATGTATAAAATTTCTAACTCTAATAGATTTGAAATTTTAACTATGATGCATTACAACGCTATTATTTCTACTTGCATAAATATTCTTTATATTTAGGCTTTAAGAGATGTGAAGGGAGACATACGAAGGGGGAGTGGAGTGAGATAGAAGTAGCTAGAGCACTCACTCACATATTTGGCAATGTCTGAATGTAATGTTGAGCTGTGGCTATCAACTGAACAATACATTATGGTTCTTTATGTTGCAAGCCAAGAAAATGACAGACTTTACCCAACACACAATATCTCTAACGATCGTATGACACAGATGGGCATCTACATTAAATTTAACATAGATTGCAATAATGCATAAATAATATGATAATTAATAACTCAAAAATAGCATAGCTTTAATTTTCATTTAATGTTTTGAAAATGTACATTTTTATTAAAAGTTAAATTTATATTTCAAGGCAGAGATATACAAATATTCTAGTATTTCCCTTTTGGACATGTGACAGCAAGAATTATTAAAGGAATTATATAAAGGAATCTGCTAAATCGATATTTTGGATTTGAGTCAATCTTGAGCCGATCTTGAGCGAGTTTCTCATTAAGATACAGAGTATCGAGCCGAGTCGAGCTTGGGTTGAATAAATATAAAATTTTAAAACTTAATAATGTAAATAAAAATAAATATATGTTAAAATAATATTCTTTTAATGAAATAAGACGTATTAAAAAAGTTTTAAAATCTAAAATTGTTTATTTTCAAATAGTTAAAAAATTAGGTCATAGGATGTACAGACTGTGGTGTATATTTCCATGGTGTCAGTAGTGTGATTGCATTAGGTCCTAGAGGTCTGGGAACCCATTGAGGAAGAGAAAAGTGACATCTTAGACCATACGATCATCAAAGTTTTTTTCCCATATGAATAATTATTTGTAATTCATATAACATCTCAAAATGGAAACAGTTGAACATAAATTGAATATTTCGTCTGTTAATATTTTTATATCGATGAAGCTTTGTAATTGTCAAAGCCAAGATTTTTTTTCGAAGTAAGTTAAAGCTAGTGTCTGTTTCAATGTTTCAAAGTTAAGGCAAAGTTTTTATTGCACATCCCTATATGTTTCACAATATTTTGGTTTTATTTTAAGGAGTTATTTTTATAGTCCGGCACATTGTGAAGGTATGCAATCATTTTTCTAAACACTTTATAATATTTTTGAGAACCCAGTGTGTTTTTTTTTCATTCCAAACATTGTTGAAAATACATAAAAACTAAAATTCAGAAGGAATTTATGAAATATATTTGAATATACTTTTGTTTACCAATATCAAATGACCTTTTGGTATCTAAGTGTGAAATGGTTATGACTAAAATTTTGTTTTTCATGATGTTTGATATTAAAACATTTATGATGTATAAACTACAGTAGCTGTTTTTGTCAGTTTAGTTTCTCAACTAATTTTAGTAATTTACAAGTAAGTTAATTAATTAGTTTCATTAAGTAAATTAATTAATTAAATTCCTATCCTACCTTAAACATTATAGTGGGATTCTGGTAGGAAGGACCTTTAAGAAAATATAAACTTCTGTAGCATTTGCTACAATTAAATAAGAAACAAGACGAAGGGGAATGAACAACTAACCCCATTTTACCGTTCCAGCACCTCACGAATACAGTTCAGCAACACAACACATCCGAGCAAGACCACGACGCCTAACGAACTGATAGAACCCACCCAAGTTCGAGCGACGACCACTAGAGGTCGGGAGACAGTGGAACTTTTGTTCTAGAGCTTGTTGTCATACGTATTCCCCCCTTTTGTGATCCAAATATGTTCCCCCCACCTTCTTCCTTGCCTTCCATATTTTTCTGGGTTTTCAAACGTATATAACACCGATATGGCAACATGACCGGCACTCTTGGACTTGACGTCGGATTGAGGAATTTGTAGCCATGGTTACACAATTTAAAATGTAAGCAGAATTTAACTTTCGGCTTAAATAATTTTTTTTACTGTAACCTTTTCAAAATTTAACTATTTGGCTTATTATTTTCTTTTTTATTGTTATATTCATATATCAGAGATTGAAATTAAATATAATCATGGATAATTTTTCGAGTTGGTTCATAGACCGTAATATTGAAGTTAGAGATTATGATTAAGCTCGCTACATATCGAATATCATTATTATGTCCGGGAGACAGATAGATAGTGTAAATATGTGTAAAATAGATTGGATAAATCTGTTTGTCTAATACTATCATGTTTTGTGAAGTTCATTCGATATTTTAGCTATTAGGGAAAATTATTAATTTAATATTTAAAATATCATTGCAAATAATCTTGTTCTTTCTTAAATGTTTATTTACTTTGGAGGTTGACTTCTTGAAAGAAAAATTAATTCAGGATATTTTCTTCTCGACAATGACCGATGATAAAAGCCTAGATTTCTTTCGGTCTTGTTTAGAATCCGACCAGGTTGAAACTTATATATATATATATTTATTTGATTTTGTTTAAATATTCCCAGTTATTTGTAAGTTGATTCATTATTATTATTATGAGCTTTAGTATATTATGTTGGCCAATAGATGTTGTGAGAACTAATGAAAAAATTAAATTTGCTTATTTTTTTTATATAAAAACCAATATACCAATATTTGATCTTCAAAATGTTGTCATTGTACCAACATCATAATTTTTCTTCATATATATATATATATATATATTACTTAAGTTCACATCTTAAGAGTACTTTTGGGATATATTGTTTGTTTTTTATTTATTATTGTTTATTTTGGGATTTAGTTATTTATTCTGGAAATACTATTATGTGTATATGATGAGGGCATGAGGACAGTCAGATTATTACTTCCACAACTAGATGAGTTGCGTGCACTGAGTTACAGTTATCTGTTCTCGGATGATTGAAAAACAATGCACTCAAATGACTCACTCTGACTGTGTTAGTGCTTTATTTTTTACAATTTGAGCCTTCTGTTTTGTTGGATTGGTCAAGGAGGTCTCACTTCTTTTAAAGTGAGAATTGATAACATTAATTTATTATACTATATTATTAATGTTATTTTATAGGTATTGATAATATTTATCTAAAGTGACCGCTGAAAAAAGATCTCATGACTAGAATGGAGTTTTAGTAACTTTTGTAACTGTCAGATACAATCCTTTCAACCAAAATCCTAAATATGTGATGGGACCCTCAAATCCTTGAACACTTAAATATATGTATATATATTTCCAATTTTTCATATTAAATTTGTTTTAAAGCTCTAATACTGTTTTTTGGTAGTTCAGAACAATTATAATTATAGTACTAGCTAGACAACCCGGTCCTAGACTATTAATTTAACACTTAAGTGAATGTATGAATGATATAATGACTGAAATTATAAGAACAAAGGTTAAGATTTAGTTACTATTTCTATTTTCTTCTATTCTATTATATTTATATTTCCTCTGAATTTCATAATTTTTTTCAAAGATTCGAACCCAATACTAGGGATTAAAAAATAAAACAAAGGATTTGGATTCTTGTTTTGAATTTGTAAAATAATGGGTTTGATCCAACTCTAGTTTTAATTTATTGGTTTGTTAGTTTGTTATGACAGTGAGTTATATTGTTTTGAATAAAAAAAGGACAGATATGTATCCAGTGATGTTTCTGTTCCAAACAGTGATTTAGGCTGAACTCACCGATGACCATGGTCACTCATCATCACAAGCAATGTGTTGTTAAGATGACCCTCCTCCTTGAAAGTTGTCAACCAATCCAACATGTCCTGATCCGTAGCTCCGATCTGGTTGTAAGAGTCATGGGACAGCTCCCCGTGGAATGCAAATATGAACTTGGGTTTGTCTCGGTACACACGGTACAGGTTGTGGATGTAGTCCATCATCACCTGAGGTAACAAATCTGCTGTGCCTCTATCCAAATGTCATTTAAAGGAGTCTTATTTCTAAATGTACCTACATAAAGATAAGTGGTTGCGAGCTAAAATCTTTTCATTTAGAGTCCAGCGTGAGCAATAAAGTTGCTGTGTATCAAGTATAGCTGAGTTTAGCTTAAATTTAATAAATGTATCTTCTAAGACTGAAAGTGTACAAGTGAGAGGAGAAGCACCAACCATTTTTGACCATTTTAAAGTCACAAACCATACAATAGATATAAAACAATCACTTTATCACTTCTTGAATGGCTAATGCCAACTGAATTCAAACTTGAACTGTTACCCCCAAGCAGATCTTGGGAATCGAGTAAGTACCCTCAAAAGCTAGTTTGTTTCCACCCCTTGAAGAAGAATTTTGTGGCAGTGAAAGCTATTTTTTAAATATGTTTGTGAATGTATTATTGTATTGTCTCAACCTGCTTCCTGTAGTATTACCCAAGTAAACATGCAAATTATTCCTCTTACTTTTAGTCACTATCACAAAACAGTATGTCTTTAACACAAATTAAATGATACAAAGTTGCAGTACGTCAACAATGACATCTATCATGCACCACTTTTAACCTAATGGATGTTGACGTGAAGCTAATAGTTTCATTGATATTTTGTTTGTTTCTACTTGAGCAACCGTTTTAATTTCATGAGGATAGCCTATTTAGCTTTAAATATCCTTGTAAACATAGGCGTATGTCAAACCTATATTGTGTTCAACTACCATTCAATTAGTACAGTTTTTAAACTTGCTCAGAAACCTTAAGATTGAATTAACAGCATTTGCTATATTCAACCACAAATATGACGCTCCAAAAAAACCTTCAGTTAATTTCTGCTAGAACTTTGAATGAATGATAAATTACCCACCTTATGTCTTGGTACTGAGCCCATGCAGAACTTCTTGTGGCTGGTATACTCCGAGCTGGCAGCCATGTAATATGGACGCATGTAGTGGTCGGTGGGCTGAGCGTCAAACCCTTTCAGTCGATATGTGAATGTTCCAATAGTGGGGCAATCTTCTAGGTAAGCTGTTGCAGACAGACCAATGCTCACACAGGCATATGCATGACCAATGTTAACATAGGTATATACATGACCAATGCTCACACAGGCTTATGCATGACCAATGGGCAACAAAGTTGACAAGGTGGCCACAAAATCGCAGGAACCCTGACTTTTTTGTTGATCAAAAAATCAAAGTTTTCTTGACTAAACGATATATCTAAATTTATATATATATGTTGGGAAAATCAAAATACCGAATTTGTTATGAATAATTATTTTTGAGATGAATTTTAAATTAAATAGATCTTGACTTTGATAAAAGCATTGTTTGAATAAAATACAATTAAGACATTTATTTTCTCCAAATAACCAAATATATCATTTTAGCTGATAGATGACAAAAATTCCCTGAAATTTCTCTGATTTTCCTGGCATTTTGGAAGTTCCTAGATTTTTCAGAATTTCCATATTTTCCCTGACTAATGTTAGACTTTGTAATGGTCAAACATTTTAAATTTCATTTCTGAACACCTGTAAAATTGTGAACCAACATATTTTTTACTTTAGATAAGTTACATATTTGCCATTTGGTATCAGTTAACAAATAAATATAATATCTATAAAACACTTTTTTTTTTGTAAACAAATAATTTATTTTTAAATATTGTTTTTAAGGTAAAAAACATGTCTGGTTTATTTATAGCTCAGAATAATTCATATTTTTCTTGAAACAAAAGTATTAGCAGCTTAATCTAGGGAAAAAGTGACAAGAGTAATAAAAAAAAAGAAACACATTGTGTAACTGTCACTAGTACACACCTGTAACATATCCCTTCTCCTGGTACTCCTTCCACAAGAACGGGTACACATTGACATAGTTAGCTTTGTCTCCCATCCTCTTCCTCGTCTCCGGCAGTTCCAACTCTGTTTTACCTGCACAGCATTCAATCACACAAACATTCTATTGTATTTTTTGAAGGCAGTTTGTCCTTGTGTTGGTGCAGTTTTAAGCCCCAAACAATAATAATGCAGTAAGTCCTCAACTTACATTGAGTTGTGTGGTTGAATTTAATATCAAAAGAAAACTCTTTTAGAAATGACACAAGCATTAATATTTAAGAATGGAAATAGCATGTTTTGAAAATTAAAATAACTTGTTTTTTAGTAATGTAAAAACAGCAAGTAATATGTGCTAAAATAAATTATATTATTATTATTATTAGCACCGCGTCTTACTACCCGTTCGGGTTATACGCACTTACGCTAATGTGTAATGGTAGGGTGATTGTGAGATGAAATGGAGGACCTACAGTTTAACGTGGAATCCGAACCACGGTGGAGGCCTGGCATTCCCCACATTCACAAGATGTCTTGTCAGAGGTGAAGAAAGGGTTTGGTTATCAGATAAATCTGTGCCGGGACCGAGGATTGAACCCCAGCCGCCAGCATAGAAGTCTGACACCTTACCTCTAGACCACCAGGTCACCATAATATAAATTATAAGATTAATTTTAAGTGCTCACTTCAAGACCCCATATTAGTGGGCGCAAACCCAGCCGGGGCTGACGAATTTTTCTTGAGCGATAAAAATCTGTAGTATAACTTCCTTCAGAGGGGAAATAAAGTCATTGATCTCATGCCGATTGTGGCATGTAAAAGAAACCTTGAAGGTATGTGAAAATACCTTTGCCGGCAAAATTGGTAGACCCTTTCGTTCTCCTTCATAGAAATTCTCGTGTGCAGATATAATCAGTTCGGAAAGTTTATGTTAAATATAACAATAAAATAAATAAAATATAGAATTTTAAATAAACTTATGATAGTAATGGAAAAATACCTTAAGATTCAGTTTTTTATAATAAAATAAATTGATAAAACTAAAAATAAAGGAAAAATGTGGGAAGAATCCAATGCACAATGGTGACCTCGTCTTCCTTTCTTCTGTCTTCTATAGTAGAAGTAGCCACACACACATTTTAACACAAATAGAATGATATTTTGGGATTGTTGCCTTTTAAACAGTTTAAGATTCAGTTAGATAAAGTTTGAATACAGAAGATTAATGGATATGAAGTATGTAGGGAAGAGACCGCAAGGAAGACCAAGGAAGAGATGGGGAACAGATAGCAGCAAGTGTGCAAGTGAGAGGAGGAGAGTGGAAGAGAGTGCAGGAGGAAGAATGGTGGAAGGACAGAGGGAGATGGAGGCATTTTACCAAACAGACCCAGCCACAAGATGGAAACAGTTCATGATGATGTTGATTTAGGTACACACAATCCTTCACTTCCCTTCCCATCTTTAGTGCAGCCATTTACCTGGTGCTGACCTTGACATTCACAGAGATAGAGACAAACATCTCCCTGATATTAGAAAGATAAACAAGAGAAGTGTTTTTAAGATGTGTAATCCTTCGCGCTGAAATGTATCGGTATTACCTTGACGTATTACAACTCGGCCCTATCTTATGAAAAACTATATTTTCCGCATGACCATCACACTCTGCCTTATAATATGAGTGAAGAATGACTCTGGGTATAGGGTGACTCCTGGATAGCTCATTGGCAAGAGCATTGGCATACTAAACCAAAGGTCTCGGGTTCGATTCCAGTGTCCAGATGTCATTTTTCAATTCAATGAATTCTTATCTAATAAGCTGTACCGTAGTGTAACCAGGCAAGGTAAGCTCAAGGCAAACAAAGAGTACATAGTAAACTTTTAACCAAGTTGTACTTGATACAGCCTTGCACTAAATTATGCATGTGTAACATATAAAGTATGATTTTGATAGGAAGAACAGTAGAAGTTAGTTACTAAAGTTACTAAAACAAATTTAATATATTCATACATCAATTCATGTTATCTGGAGCTGTCACTTTTGATAGATATTATTAATACCTATAAAATAACACAAATATTACAATAAAATGTTATTCATGTTGGCCGAAAAAAAATATGTTTGAATTTTCTCTACTGTTCTACCAACAAAATAATGCTAGAGTTCAGCTGTTATTAATATTATTATTATTGTTGTTGTTGTTGTGGAGCATTTCTATTGTGTATGAGTAAACAGTGAAGACCTGTCGACCGATTTGTTAGAAGCCATTTAAGAGCCAATCTGTGCTGACGGGATAAATAAATACGGATGAGGTGACCCCCTTTGGAAGAGATAACTGTCCAAGTTTTGGGGCAAAGGGGGGAATCTGGTCAAGTGCAGTAGGAGACTAGTGGTTTGACGATCAGAACATGATCAGGGCCGTGGGTGAGGCCGCGAGCCCCGGGAATGTCGAAGAACAGTAGTTTGTCTTCCATGAGGATCATGATGTAGGACGTCGTGGGTCACTGGAAGAACAGTTCACATGGTCTTCACAGTTATCTCAACATCTTAGTGATCACAAATGGTATCACATCTTCTGTAGTGCAACTACCAACTAATATTTACACTTTTATAATAAACACCATCAAAATACTTCCTATCTATGCCTGTTGAGGGTAAACAACCTCCCTTACCCTTACACATGTTACATCAGCCCTCCACAGAGATACTTTTATACACCCTCTTCATCTGTGTCTGCTACCCTCCACCCATTCAACTAGCAATTTTCTCAGTCATACTAACCACATTAAAATAACTAGATGTCTGCAAATTACCCTCTTTGTTGGTTTATTCCTCCCCTTATCCTTCTTTACTTCAAATGCTCAATTCATAAAACAATATCCAGTCACGTAAGGAGAATAGTAAAAATGGTTACCCATCCCCATATGTATACAATAGAACAAAAAAGCAAAGAAATAGCTCCACACAAAAGTGACGTGGTGGTCTAGGGGTAAGGTGTCAGACTTCTGTGCTAGGGGTCCATGGTTCGTTCAATCCTTGTCTCGATCCTGGCACAGATTTATCTGATTGCCAAACCCTTCCTTCACCTCTGACAAGACGTGTATTAATCATAACTTGTGAATGTGTGGAATGCCAGACCTCCACCGTGGTTCGGATTCCATAATTACACATTAGCTTAAGTGCGTACAACCCAAATGGGTAGTAAGACGCGGTGATGATAATAATAATAATAATAATAATGATCCACACAAAAGACTAAAAATTTCGGAGTCTATTTATCTTTAGTGCTCAAGCTCTATTAAAGGCTTGGATTGAAAATTTGAGAACAAGCAGATCCCTCAAATGTATGTTATTTCACTCAAGAATTTTTATTTAAATTTCATGGTATCACACACCGACTAAGCCGACCACTCACATTGGAAATATCATTTCAACACATAGGGTGACTTAGCAAGACGTACCTGTCAGTATTGGAATGAGCGCCTGAGGTGTACCGTCGCCAACTATATTGTAGCCATGTAGCTCAATGGCTTGGAGTGTGTCACGCATATAGTGGTAGGAGCGTGGCAGTTTGCGTATAAACATGTTGTGTGACAGGGAGTCAAACCCCCAAATGAGCACATTCAAGTGCAAGTTGTCTGATGAAACTTTGTCCCAACCGGTGCGGTCCAAAACGTCCTGGTCGTGGCGAACGCCTGCCATCACGTTGTGCCATCTACCACAAGAACTAAAGTTGAATGGGTGTTATGGTTGAGTTCACTTAAGTGCTATTTGAGCTAAGGCCAAACACCAATAAGTGATCCAAGAGCATTTGTGATGTTTGACAGAATACAGAGTTAACAGCGAATACCATAATTAATTTCATTTCACACGTTTTCACCTCCTCATTCCATTCCTGCAGCTTTTCCTGTACTTCTTCCTTTCCCCCCCATATCATCAAGTCGTTGACAAACATCATTGCTTTCCTTTTCTCCTTGTCCAGTTTCCCTGACTATTTATTCATGATGATTTTCATTACCAACTCAAATAGTAATGATGAGAGGACACTTCCCTGCAAGGGTGCAGCTATCAGGAGTACGACGACAACACAGTTTTCCTCTGTATCCATGTGCTCCTTTCTTACCACAAAAAAGAAGTGACTGCTCATAAAAAGATTTATAAATTAAATTAAAGATTGTCACTAAAAGCAATATAATAAAAATAAATATTTGTATAAGTCTTAATTAACGTTTGAGTCATTCAAAAGCGTAGTAAGCCCATTCCAAACTTTCCCCAATAACATTTATTCCTTTTACCCAATGCCACCACAACAAACGAGTGGTTTAGTCCTAGTTTGGTACATCCCTGACATAATTTTGAGGATATATGATTGTTAGCGAGAACATATAAATTTGGTGAGATGAACCTATGAATATTGTTCAGTGTTGTTGAAAGGGTACTCACACATCTCCTTGTGAGCTCTTGCAGTGCACCTTAACGAAATCACTCTCCTCTAAGTTGTACTCTGTGTGTGTCTGAGTAGTTATGCCATCATGTACTGCGTGGTCATTGCTGCGAATGATATCTAGAGAAATATAAGTTAGATTAACAAATATACTACATTTTCTGTGTTTGTGCTACCATGAACTTATCCCACTATAAATGATCCATATAAACATACAACAAACATTAATAAATATAAACCCACTTTGGCAGCTGTATGGTCTATGGTCTAATGCGCTAATATCCTATTATACTAGACTGGCAATGATGAGGAGATCGAGGTTCGAATCTTGGTCAGGTGCACTAAAAGTGGTTTAAAAAAAATAGTTTTCCACTCTACGTCCACAAAAATGCAGACACAATGCCTGTTAATATAACCTTCCTAATCCCAAAAACCATTTTAGCATAATTAGTACATAAGCATATAACCCAAGCGGGTATTAAGACGCGGTGCTAAAATATACATGTATATATACATAATATGCTCTTTGTGTTTATGCTGCTTCAATGCTGCAGACAACATTTCATGTTCACTTAACTGTTAAGACACACTTTGTTCACTTACCAGTTAAGGCACACTTTGTCCACCTATATGTTAAGGCACACTATGACCCCACTTACTGGTGAAGGCACACTATCTCCACCTATTTGTTAAGGCACACTATGACCCCACTTACCTGTGAAGGCACATTACATCCACCTATCTGTTAAGGCACACTATGACCCCACCTACATGTGAAGGCATACTATGTCCACCTATTTGTTAAGGCACACTATGACCCCACCTACATGTGAAAGCATACTATGTCCACCTATTTGTTAAGGCACACTATGACCCCACCTACCTGTGAAGACACATTACATCCACCTATCTGTTAAGGCACACTATGATCCCACTTACATGTGAAGGCATACTATGTCCACCTATCTGTTAAGGCACACTATGACCCCACCTACATGTGAAAGCATACTATGTCCACCTATCTGTTAAGGCACACTATGACCCTACCTACATGTGAAAGCATATTATGTCCACCTATCTGTTAAGGCACACTATGACCCCACCTACATGTGAAGGCATGCTATGTCCACCTATCTGTTAAGGCACACTATAACCCCACTTACATGTGAAAGCATACTATGTCCATCTATCAGTTAAGGCACACCATAACCCCACTTACCCGTGAAGGCACACTCTATGTCCCCATGTCTAGAACGGGCCTGGTCGGTGATGAAGGCTGTACTGCCATTGATCTGCACCCAGTCTGTTTTCTCACCGCAGTCAATAGGTGGCACTGGCTTGATGAACTTCATGATGTCCCTGTTGTGCACCTCTAAATGAGGATGCCTGCAAGCTTGCCCCCCACCTCTAGAATACACAACTGTTTGTTATCATAGAAGTTTAGCTAAGATATCTCAATTTATAATAGTGTGCTACCTATTTACAGTACCTTGGGTTATATTCTAAGATATAAGATCAATTAAAAAAAAATGTGAATCGTGTTCCTCTTTTCATTGTACAAGCAGCAATGGCTCATGGGTTGCTGTTGGGTGACATAAAAGCTTGGCAGGACTGTATTATCAGACTGTTTGCACCCCAATCCCCTACCAAAGCCCCATCAAGCATGGCTTCGCCAGACAACAATTCATGAGCCGACACTATGTGTAAAATAGTTCAGGTTTGTCCTTTTTTACATTTAAAATGGTAAATAATATTGCTATGGTTGTATGCATAGTTTTAATAGGAAGCATCAAAACTTAATTGCTCTGTAAATGAATATTTAGTTGAAAATCAAGTAGCTTCTTAAGTAGTTACTATTTCAAGAAAGATTAAACTTGGCCAGTGAACCTACATCTACATTTGTACATCTGTATTAAACCTGTGTCCAGATGATGTTTTTTCACATTTATAAATATGATACTTGTTATAATTATTTGTAAACTAAAAATAATTTAAATCTTCCAAGCTTCACTTGTTATGTTAATTAATTGTACAAGCATATGCTTTCTCCATTGCCTATATAAGATTATCAAAGTTGGTTGGTTTCCGCTCATGTCCAATTCCTTGAGTCTTCATGAATATTAATGATTCAAAAAAATATAAAATCAAATATTAAAAAACTAAAAAAATTCCGAATATTTAAATAAAGCTTTTATTCTTCTTTTCAATGGTTTAGCCCAATGCAAAGAGAAGGTAGCACCAGACGGAGAAAAAAATATGAATGGCTGAACTTTTGAAGTCACTTGGTACACTAGCCAGCACATTACCCAAAGCTATATGGAAGACATATTAAATTGTTAAAATAAGGTCACATTTTAGAACCTTAAGTAATTAAAACAACATTTAAAGTCCATGCCAATGTTTAATTAACGCCATTACTCTACTTATTTAAAAAAAAAATTATGTTTGGTTGTATTCATATTAACATATAACTGCTGTGTAGTGGATGACATAAGCTATGACATAAGCATATTCCTCCAAACGGAGCTATCTTTATATTCGCTTTACATTGGTTTAGCACAACATGATTCTTAGAAAAAGTTCGCAATATGATCCCAGACCATTATCTTTCCATTTAATTAATAGAGGCTAATTAATAATAAATGTGCTATAGCAAAAATTGTTAATTTGTTTATATATTTGTATTTATATTTATATATTTGTTTGTTTATTTTTTTAATTTGTTTATATATTACTGATATCAAAACATGAATAATAGATGTGGATAAGTTAAGCTCAGTTTTTGGATGCACATCGAGGAAAAGCTTTAAAAACAATGCCAGCATTTGGAGGAATGAATTTAATTTACTTCTTGGATAGATTTAATATCATTATTAACTATGTATTAAAAAAATATATATTAAAACTAGGTTGGAGAGTATAGGTTTTTTGCACACATGTCTATATACACTCCTGTTTTTAAATCTTACTGAAAAAATACCATTTTCTTAAGTTATTAATGAAGGGTACATGAGAAAAGTCCAATTTGAATTCAAACCGAGTTATTGATGTCATATGTTAGGCAATCATGAGCTTTTTCGAATACACTTTGGATTAAATAATAAAGTATTTGGGTCTTGATGTAGTTTGTGATATTCATTTTGAAATATTTTTGTCCTGAAAAATGTGTGTTATGTGACTTACCCCTTTTATTATATGTGCTCTTATTCTATAGTGGAATTCGTCACATAACTTACATTTAAATGTTTTATATTTTAGTTTTGATTGCAAATAGGTTGGTGGTTCATAAGATATAATTAATATGTAAATAAATATGTTCCCCTTTATTCTAGTGCTAAGATGTTTCACTGCATAGTTTGTGCACACATACCTGAAAGTAGAAGAATTTCCAAAAACTTACATTTTAGAATATGTAATTTACCATCCTCAAATTGGAGATATTGAAAGATTAGTTGATAGCATGATTTTATGAAATTGCAAACTAAAGGATACTCATAACATATAAAATGCTTAAATGCTTTAATACTTATATGAAAAGAATTAATTTTCATAAATAGAGATCTAATTGAACAATTATTATTATAAAGCTTGACCCCCACCACCATAATCCTTGAAACTAAACAAACTCAAACCTTGGATCTTAAGAAGAGATGTGATTCGTGCAGATTTTGTTTGGACCCCGATTGTAGAAAGGTGTAGACAGATAACCCCTGGATTGTGTAAAACAATAACAAATTGGCATTGCAGCAATCAAGACACAAACATCACAAGAATTAACCAGCAGCATTCATTATACAGAACTGAAAACAAGAGAGATGCTTAAGTCTGCATGCAATAAGATATAATAGTTTACCAGTTATTTATTAGTTATAATAGAAAACTGCCTAATAGTTGGTATAGAAAAAAGAATTGTCATCTGTACCGATCGGCACACTGACAAAGGTGCAGTCTCCCCTCCCCTTGCTCGGTTTACTGATGTCAGGAGTTTGAGGTTTATCTATTGAATTTTTGTTTTAATTATAATTCTCCACTCTACCTTCACAAAATTCAGCTATGCTTACCCTGAATTCATTGGGTGAAAGCCACAATATGATATATGTCAAGTTTTCTTGTTTTGTAATTTTTTTATATATGTGTAGCTGCAGATTGTTTGCATCTCCTATAAAATCAAGTTAAACAAGAAGCAGTCAAATGTTGATAAAATATTTAACTAGAATATTTAACTGTTATAACCTGATGTGTGAAACATATAATTTGTTTTAGCACAGCGTCTTATTGCCTATCTGGGTTATACGCTTATGTACTAATTATGCTAATGTTTTAGAATTAGGAAGGTTATATTTAAAGGAAGTATAACCACATTACCGTGGAGGCAGAGTAGAAATACATTTATGAAAAACCACCTGACTGAGATTCGAACCACGATATCACCGTCATCGACAATAAAGTCTACTGTGAGAGTAGCATGTTAGACCATAAGGACACAGAGGCAGGTCTTATATTATTTTGTACAACATATCATCTTATTGCTTTCACCTACTGAATTTACTTTTCTCGCCCCCATCACATTAGTATAGATATGAAGATAACCCAGAGAGGAAGTAAGACATATATCACATAAAAAACACTTCTTTTTATCATTATTAACTTTACAAGTGTCTAACACAAGTGAGATTATTAACACTTAAAACACACTTAAAGTCAATAGCCTCTTGATATTTGAAAAAGATTAGTTTGCACTATTCTGAATATGTTAGGTACAGTCAATCCTCTTTTAGGAATATTAGTTGTATTCATAGTGATTTAGTAAGGAGAATTATAATAATAATTATTAAGGAACACCTAATAAACAATAACAAAAGGATCTAATTCATTTTTAATTAGATCCTTTTGTTATTGTTTGTTAGGTGTTCCTTAATAATTATTACTCTTTTAGGAAGTTGCGTTGCGCGTTTCACACTCCTCCCTGATAAGTTCAGATAGGATGAAACCTAGGTCAGAGAATTGGGCAGTGACGATCAATTTTCTTTCAAAGGTAGCCATTACTCCTTGTCTAATGGCAGCAATGTAAAATGTGAACTGTGTTTTTATTTTCATTGCAAAAACCATATTGTGTTCGCCCCTTTTATATGTTTCTATCCACCTTTCCTACACCTTCCAAATATAATACAATTACCTCATAAAGTGAAAAGAGGTTTTTCTTATAGAGATATGTTAGGTAATTAATTGTTGGACTTGTTTAAGGTATGTCTGTGTCAGATTGTGTTGTCACTGAATATTTGGTTGGATTTATGTATACAACTTGTCTTGCTGTCTTTAGTTTGTAGATGTAGTGTTTTTGTCATTGTAATACATTTATAAAATTACGGCATTCAATGGAGCAGTTTACACAGAAAAGCTCGGACAAACACATTCATAAGTCATTTACGATTTAATAAGAGTGAAATATGCTTGGTAGCTACATGACTATTACATGACTAGTTAGATAAAGGTTACATGCATTTATTCAACAAAACATGCACTTGTCTTGACATGCAAAGCAAATATAGAAATAGTGCCAATGTTTAGTAAAAATCTATTAATGAAATAGATTAACTTCCAGAAACATAGTGTAAACTTGATTTCAAATATGTTGTAAAAGCTTGTTTTAGCATTTTACAACATCTTTGTTAGGGCAAAAAATGGGTTAAGAGCATGCCACAACAATTCCAATAACATGTTTTTGAGTTTAATTTTAATTTTGGAAAACACATGCACCACTTAGTTGCGAAAAAATGTAAACCAACAGTGTGTAGTGGTCTGCACCAGTCTATATACTTTGTTCTGTGACTGTCCTTTTATTTTGCTTGTGTTCCTTGGTGAAACAGGACTTTACATGATCTGGCCTCATCAACTCTCAGCTTATTTAAGTCCTACTTGATTAAGAGGAAATTAGGATAGGACGTACACGAGCTTCCTCCAAGTCTGCTGTTGCGATGGTTGCAGCATGCGGCTGATTTCCTTTCTGCGACAAATAACTCAGTGTTTATAAACATTTCAGTAAATGTTAAAGTTTATTTCATACACTCAACACATATAGTCTACAAGTATAGTAAGCACAAGATGGGAATCTCAGTATTAATCAACTACAAAAGTTAATATAACTACATTCATATATTCATTATACAATTATTAAACTAATCTGCAGCTAACACTTTTGATAGTATCAAACAGTAAGACTAACATAATAGGCCTGCTATATTTTTAGCACCATGTCCTATAATCCATTTGGGTTATATGCTTATGGACTAAGGATGAGGACAGTTGAATTTTTAGTGGCAGTGTTCCCATATTTGCCTGAAGAGAAAGTAGGAAACAATTTAGAAAAAACCACCTTCAGTGCATCCGACCAGGATCAAATCACAATATCCCCGTCATTGGTAGTCTAGCCTATTGTCAGAGTAGCACCTTAGACCATGCAGCCACCGAAGCAGGTAATATAATACTATTAATATAGTAAAATGTTATCAATACTGGCCACAGAAAAATGTGTTTGTATTTTCTAAAGGGTCCTTCCAAATGCGTTCCTACTATAAATACATTGAATGTATTTATAAAATGAACTCCAAGCTATTTGTGTAGTTTTATGACTTTTTACCACCTCAGAAACAAATTCGTCTTTGTTAACATTCATCTGCAAAGCAGGCACCTAGCGCCTTCTTACCATTTCAGAAAAATAACTCCTTTTGGCAATATTTATTTGAAAAGCAGGTGGTACTATACTTACAGACGAGCCTCTCTATCAATGTCATCCAGGTACCCCATTCCTCGCTGGGACCACACAATCTGTGCCGCTATATAAACCAGGCACAGCAGCAGTGAGCAGTGGATAAGCCGTCGAAAGTGGAACGGGAGAGTCATCATGTTCTGCAGGCTAACACACATACATAAATATTTGTGTTTGGCTAACTATTAATATTTTCATGCATTATGTAGGTATAGACAAGGGGCTGCAAACTAACATCCCACAGAAGTGTTGTTTGGCCTTCTTCCCACTTTAAAATACCTTATGAATTAGCTATGAGTCAAAATTTACATTTATTCAAAAACATATGTTTGTATTAATATTGCGCGCGTGCGCCAAAGTTAAGTAAAAGTAAAAATAATTCCAATAATAAAACTGTGGGGTCAAATCGGTTAATTAAAATCAAATATCTAATTGGGGTGTTGGAAGGGGGGGACATGATAACACTAATAGATTTTGATGGGTTACTTTCACTATTTTAAGTTCTGTGAAGGGTGACCTGGCGGTCTAGGGGTAAGGTGTGAGACCTCTGTGCTGAGGGTCTGGGGTTCAATCCTCGGTCTTGGCACATATTTATCTGGTTACCAAACCCTTCCTTCACCTCTGACAAGACATGTATTAATCACAATTTGTAAATGTGAGGAACGCCAGGCCTCCACCGTGGTTCGGATCCCACGTTAAACTGTAGGTCCTCCATTTTATCTCACAATCACCCTATCATTACACATTAGCATAAGTGTATATAACCCAAATGGGTAGTAAGACACGATAATGATAATAATAATAATAACTTCCATTAATTCCTGAAATCTAGCTATGAAAATAAAATATTTGTAATTATTACCCACCCTCAAGGTTTTTATTGATTATATACACAACTTTTAGTTTAAGAAGTACGCTACTAGAAATCAGTGCTACAACATTTTTTTCATAAATTGAGAGTTATCATGTTTTTGCCCCAAACCCTCTCAATTGAAGCATTTCACAAGCAAGTTAAGGAGCTGTACAATACTTACCCAATCATTGTTTTGCATCTCACTCTGTTAAGTGTGGTCAACAAAAATTATTAATCCATTTGGGAAAATTAATAAAACAGCGAGTAAAAAACCATAGCAATGAAGTTTATTTCTGAAGGTCAATGATATAGCCACGTTGAAATTTAATTAATTAGGTGTGTTACAAACCTTAGATTGATACATTTACTTTAAATGTTGAAGTTGAAACTGAATATAATTTAGTTTAGTTTCATAACAAAACAAACAGTACTTGGATGGTTTAAGGTGAAGATTAGCATTGCACTTAAGGTAAGTAACTTATAGGAAACTAAATTTAAATTTAGTGCAAAGAAAGTTTGATTAGACCTTGATAGACCCTAAATATTATTTTTATAAATAATTAATTATCTTGCATGGCTTATAAGTTGTTAATTGGAATTCTGACGATGCAAACGTAATTTCGAACGGACCTTGGTAATTATTTGTTTACAACGCAAGTTTGCAAAATATATTTCTCACTAACATGACTTAACTTATGTGTTACGAGCTACGAACCTCAGTCCTCAATAAATTAAAAGTGATGACCTCCACAGAACTACCCCATATCAGCAGCTGGGCGTCATTTGAAGGTATGACAGCAGACGACGGTCAAGAAAATGGACAAGATACTCCGAGGAGTCATGAAATACCGGCACACCGACAGAAAAACTATGGTAGCTCAGTTCGAGAGGGTCAGAGACCATCCGGAGGTAACACAGATCCTAGATTTATTATTATTTAAAGTACTAGATAGGATTGTCAAGGTTTTTATGTGTTAAAATGCGGAAAACTACCATTCAATAAACATTTGTTTAGTTAAAAGTGCGCATGAGCTGGTTTCATTAAATATATAACAGCACAAACTTTGTTTTTGTGTGGTAGTATTCAATTTAGGAACTAATATCTTCAGATTAAGGTCTAAAAATCACATTAAGTTTATAAGACTATAGATATGATTTTTATTTGTAATTTAAACAATTACTGTATTATATGTTTATACGAAGATTATATAAGTGTTATTTGAAGATGAATTTAACTTAGACCATCAAGATTTAAGTGCTATAGTTTTGAATATAAATAAATCGGTATTATTAAATATGAATACAAAAACATAACCTCAAATTGTTTCTAATTAACTGAGACATTTAGGAGACTGAACTTACTATCAACATGGGACATTTTGTTAATTTGATCCGCCGAATTCTTAATTTATCTCACCTTCTGTGGATGAATTACCGTATTATTTCAATGAGTTAGAAACAAGTTTTAGTTTTCATTCAATCGGTCTGTTAGCTATACTGTATTTGTATTCTGACCTACAGTTAAATAAGCTATGATCAGATGAACTCATACATTTAAAGATTGTGTACGGACAGAGATTCAAACTCCTGACACATCCAATGATATCAAGTTCAAATAATTGTGTTTCAATAACAGTAAGATAATCCACTTTGGTGGCCACATGGTCTTTAAGTAATCACTTCCACAATATACTATATACCGCTGATGACGGGGAGATTTGGGTTTGAATCCCGGTCAGGTGTACTGAAGGTGATTTTTTCCCCCCAAGTATTTTTCCAATTTCCATGCAAATGGGGATTTACTTCTCTATTACCTTCCTGATTCTTAACACATTGGCGTAAATTACTAGTATAATGTGTATTACATAAACCAAGCTTGTAGCCAGTCATTAATTTCAGGGGGGGTGGGTTTGGTGGGCACATTGCCCAATTGCCGGAGGCTAGAAAAAATTCTAAATGATAAACTGTTATAAAAGCTATCTGAAGTTTTTTTTATGGCAACATAACCTCCTAACTGCTGGAGGCTAGAAACATTTCTAAATACTAAACACCTAGAAGCTCTCGAAGTGCTTTTTATGATAACACAGCCCCCTAATTTATACTTGTACCTTAATTTAGAAATTGTTTGAACCATAAATAAAGCCATATATATTTTGTTCATAAAATTTCAAGGGGGGAGGGGTGGGGGGGGGTTGAACCCCAAAACCCACCTGACTACAGCCTTGACATAAACAGGTAGTAAAATACAGTGGTAAAATATATGGTCAATTGGGGTGAATTCAGACAATTTAAGTAGGAGGCTTATATTTCACTTTTTAATGTTGGTAGCAGTGTGAAAAATGGGTCTAGAGTCAAATTCTCTCAATAGTTTGTTTTTATGAGTTATCAATGACGTGATAATAATTGATTAAGTTACTCAACTGCGGTAATAACTTATATTACATTGTATATTTTTAATTGCAAATCATTAATAAAATAAAAGTAAAGCGACTGCTATTATATATAAATTAGGCTACTTTTATTTGAAAGAACATCTCATTTTGTGCTGTGTGAAGTAACAAGCATAACACTATACCGGGAGAGTTTTAAATAAAAAGTGACGGTGAGAAATGACTTAGGATAATTGTGCGAGTTTATAATTTAGAAAGTTAGGGAGCAAACCTAGTTGTAACAATAGTACCTTTTGGTAAACTGGAACAAGCTATCAAGGGTATAAAATCAAGCAAACTATCTAAACTTTAAATAATCTGAACTGTACCAGATGCCTTGATCAACTCTTGGGGGAAAAAAGTTTTGTGCAATTAGTCATGCAAGTTACATTTCCTTCAACAAGAAACTCTTCCAGCATATATACATTAATTAATTAGCACCACATCTTACTACCATTACAGGTTATATACCAAAGGTTTTTTTATGAGCGAGCAAGAAAGAGCAGATTAATTTTGCCGGGAAGGTAATTTCAAAACCTTCCACGGTTCCTTTACATGCCACAATGGACATGGGGCTGACTGTTTTACTTCCCCTTTGAAGAAAGTTGTGTTACAGATTTTTGGTTCCCAAGAAAAATCTATTGACCTCGGGTGGGTTTGAGTCCACCAACATTAGATCCTGAGGTGAGCACTTAACCCTAAGACCACTGAAGTCAATTGCGTATTTATAAATTCATTATCTGAAGCTACTAAATATGTCAAACTGGTTTGTTCTTGCCTTTGTAACTTCTTCATACAAATAAGATGTATCACATTTTTCGCCCAGCATTCTACATGATGTAAAACATCAATCGAATATGTATCTGTTGGATCGATACACTCATTGCAATCACGTGCCGTTTCCAATTAACTCAACTCATTCCCTTAAATTAGCACCTCCTGTATCATAAGAAACATGATGTATTTGATGTTGTTTGAAAGGTTTTGAGGTAAATAGCACTTCTTCTGAGCATTCCATTTTAGGTGCATTTTCCAATGACAAAAATCTTTTCTTCACTGTTTGCCTTTTTTTTTATGTGTTACGTTTTTATAGCAGCTTGGATGTCACCTAATCCCAAGCTGTCGTAAGTTTTCCACTAAAGTCTCACCAATTAGACATTCTAAAATACGGACCTCTGCTCATCTTTCCATTCCAAATAACTAACTATTGTTTCTGACAGATTTTAAAAAGTTTCCTCACTACCATTTTCCACTAAAGTCTCTTTGTCTTCCTCTTCCTACACAACACACATAAATCACCAATATTTTTTTCTCTTTCCCCTACATCTGTTCTTGCTAGGGACTTCATTTTGCTTCTGCTTCATTTTATTTAGCATTACAGGTAAATAAAGAAAAGTTGATTAATATCACATGAAATAACTTTTAGTGATGACCTTGAACCATTAAAAGATTAATTTACAGAAATGCAAAATTTAATTCAGGAAAGCCATAAAGAACTTAAAACAAGATAACATTTTATGAAAAATAAAATTGTTATTAAAAATGATCATTTTCACCCATTTTAAAATTTTATCCCTCCTCTTTCCCTCCCATTTGCGGGTCCAAGAGGGCCACCATCACTTTGTAAGGAACAAAATGACACCATTCCCAATACTCTACCACAAAATTACACATAGGGTAGGGTGGGTAATAAGAAGCAGGGGAAATAAGATAAATTTTTTGTTGTTTTTTTGTTCATGAGTGAAAAAATCTGAAAATATTTCACAAGCTACTAAAAGCCTTTAGCTACAAACTGGAAAACATTCGTTGACATTTTAGATGTTTTTCTAACTTTATTTTGTCTAACAAACTATCTCTATGAACAACTTTATCGGCCCGAAGTTGCCCTTTTTTTACAAAATATTTTTTTTTCATTCTTTGTTAAGATTTTTTCCTTAATTATTCTACCTGAGCTTGTGAGCAACTAAAAGGGCTTTGTATGGTTTTTTTTTAAATTTCTTTCTCATGAATAGCAAAACTAGAAAAAATATGTTTCTTATTACCTCAATTTTACATTTTTGTGGGGTATTAAGAAACTTTTTAATAGCAAAACTAGAAAAAATATGTTTCTTATAACCCCAATTTTACATTTTTGTGGGGTATTAAGAAACTTTTTTTTCCTCCCCCGGGAGAGATCACTTTGGAAGTAGAGAAATACTTTGCAGTTTTTTATGATATCCCATGGTATCTTGTTCGCATAACTTCTTTTAATGAAGACAACTGCATGGTTAAGTTTCTCAAAGAAAAATATGGAAAAGTTCAACTGGCCATCTCATGATGACGTACAGGAAGTAGATAAAGTATACATCTTCTATGGTCCTGTTAAATTAATAGGAAATGGATCTTAAAAGGTCAGATTTTGTCAGAATTAAGAAAAGAAAAAGGAGCTCATTTCCAAGAGTTACAATTAGGCTATCTTGTTTTTTGCTAACCAATTCAATGAGTTGTTTCTGATATTAATTTAATCGGTAGCCATACATTTTTGCCTTTATGATCTTAAAAATATATTTTATGGTTTTTTTTTAAATAAGTATGTTTAAATGATTATTAATATTCTTTTGTTATGTGTAATAAACATGCATTAAAACTTTTGAGGCCAACTGCTGTTTATTAAATTTTAATCACACTGTAAAACAAAAACAAGCCTACCAAAAAATCTGAAAAAATTCTGGGTAATAACATACACCTCAACGATGTATCTTATTACTCCATTGATTTTTAGGTGTTAGCACGGGGAAGGTACAGGTACTGTATCTTATTACCCCATCGGGCCTTTAAAAAATTAGGTTTTTTTTCCCCCTTTGCTATTTGAGAAGAATGAGATGATAATTTTTAAGTGAGGACCCTCAAGTGAAATGTATATCAGAAAAAAATAATCAGGAGTCCACGCTCAAAACTGTCTTGTGTAATAATGTTGTATTTTTCTTATTACCCCAAGTGTATCTTATTACCTCATCCTCCCCTAGTTTATAATATTTACAGTACCAAGTACCTACTATTGGTATAATAAGCTTGTGCACAGACCAGTGGCGTAACTAGGGTGAGGCAGGCGCCAAATTTACTAGCAAGAATATAAGTTTCAGTTTTTTAACCATACAAATTTACTATTTTTTTAACCAGTATTAAAATGAATAGCCAGTTTGAGTATCATTATAATAATTCAGTTAAAATTTAAAGAATCTTTTTCAAGGGATGTAATATTTTTATTTGCCATCAGCTCCGGTTATGCCTCTGGCACAAACTTGAGGTGGGAGTGTAGGGCAGTATCTTTGCAGTTTTTATATTAAAACTTTTTTTGGTCAGAAATCAAATATTTCTCCAGTAGAAACGTAAGTTTCATTTTATTGACATGGAAGTCTCAATAGTCCTTGAATAAATGTCAAGGATGTCCTGGAATTTAATTTAAAAAGTTTCTCTTCTAATTCAACTATGCTAATGATAGATATTGAAAAACAACTGTTGATATTATCTATTATCATGTGAATAAAATTAAACTATGTTTCAAATAGAGCAATATTTGATTTATTTTGACCAATAAAATGTTTTGCTATAAAACCCATAAAAACACTGCTCTTAACTCACATTCCCTAAACTCCCACCTTAAGTATGTTACTAAAGCAGATAAAATGTACAACTCGCTTAAAATCTAAAGAAGGTTTTTTTCCATAATATCAATACTTTTATTAGTGTGACTTTATATGTATATAAGCATTGAGTTTATTTGATCATGTGACTTGTTAACTTTATCTTTGTTTTCCTTAACCATCAACACGTTAATCTTTAATTCTTATATTTTCAGCCAAAAGCAGTTTTCTTCACATGCATGGACAGTAGAATGATCCCGACAAGATTTACAGAGACCAATGTCGGAGACATGTTTGTTGGTGAGACATTATTTTAGTTATTTTAACCATCAGGACAAGATGAATATGGTACATTGTTATAGTATTTTATTAATCGCTTTATTAATAATCACTCAAATAAATGTTTCCTACTTCTACACACATAACATTTTGGGTTTTTATCTTGTATTTTTTCTCTTATTGTTCAAACCTCTAGGTAGCTCTCTCTATCTGCCGACTTTGTAAGGTAAATATTGTACATCACTTCTCATTTGTAATCATCGCGTAATCCACATTTTTTAAATTGTTTTATACTTGAAGAAATATTATCTACTTATTTATACAGCATTCACACTAAATTCATAAAAATTTGTATTGCACAATTAATTCGAAGCTAATAAATACAGTGACTTTCACAACATGCAATTAATTTACTTAACATTTTGTCTTATTACAGTGGATTCTGGTTAATTGGGACACATTGGGCTAGGTCACTCTGGCCTGATTAAGCGGCTGCCCCGATTAAATGAAATTTTAATGATACAAACATTTATTTAAAAATAGTGTAACTAAAGCGAAAAGCAAACAAAATGTACATATGTAAAATGGATATACAATGCATCCTTGTATGTGTCAAGTAAGGGTTACACATTACTTAAGAGTTCTTTCATTGAAAATAATTATCAAGTGTACCCTGACGTGTTTTCTTTATGGACTGCACCTGTATGGTATCTAATGCTGATAAAGGGCTGCCTTCATTGCCTTACTGTATGAAGTAGCATCTCAACTCAGTGATATATTTCCTGGCATCCTGGTTAGTCACTCGCTTAGGTGTTTCAATGTCATCACTTTCTTGTTCTTCTGTTGTCTCTGAGTGTTTTGCCTCAATCTCTTCAATAATTGTATCCTCACACTCTTCATTTTCATCATGGCATTGAAGGTTATCATCAATGCTCGAAAAATCTTCACAATTTTGGATGTGTTGCAGTTCTAAAGACATTTAATTGTCTCTACATATAACTATATCTGAAACACAATTAGTTGTGAAACCACATTTAGCACTGTTCATTGTTAGGTGCCATTTACTGGTTATCCCCCCACCCCCTATTTCCCCTTACTCTTCTCTTGCGTACCAGCAGATTTCTTGGAATTTGCTACCCTCTTCCTCATTCCTAAAGTCAACCCTGTTATACCTGGCGTGTGGTACTCTAAAAACAGTGTGTGTTTAAAACTAAGCTCGGTCACATCTCGGTAAAAAACTCATTTTCTTTCACATGAAGAATGATTTAGTGCGCGACTGTTTATGATATATTAATAGTGTTCAATCCAATCTCTGTGTGCTATTTTATATTTAATATGTACTCATTAAATGCGAGTGTTTAGGGGAGCTCCCCTCGCAAACTACTTACTAAGAAGACCATACTCGGAGTCAAGACCATAGACATCACCCAAAGGTTGGCTCCACTAAATACATTTTTATATATCAACGTTAAAATCCCGCCTCTGCTTTAGTGTTACTAAAACTGGTACTCTGGAACTAAATAACATATTAATATAATTTTCATTTTAATAAACAGATTACTCACCCAGATGTGATTAACCAGCTTTCCATGTGAATACCTCTTTAAATTTTGTAAAACTCCTGCGTCCATAGTCTTAAATAGGGATGTGGTACTAGGGGGTAAAAATTCCAGTTCAATATTTTTTAATCCACCCACATGAGGGTGTGCTGTACAGTTGTCTAATATAAACTGAATTTTTCCGGACTTACGTTGCAGTTCCACGTCTAAGTTCACTAGCCAATGTGTAAAAATATATGCAGTCATCCACACCTTCTTATTTTCATAATATGAAACTGGTAAACTGCCTATTGTAAGCCCCTTGAAACAACGAGGCTTAACACTTTTATCAATAACCAAAAGTTTGAGTTTATCAGTTCCAGACAGTTTTTGAGCAGCACAACACATTTACACGATCCAGTGCTGTGTGTTTATAGGTCAGGGAACCATCCGGTGTAGCACGATAATACAGGCCTGTTTCATCGGCGTTGTAAATGTTATTCACACTAAATTTTTTAAGCAACTCTGGTAGTCTTCCAGATTTCCATTGGTCAGCGCTCATAGCATCAACAATCCTTCCTTCTCCCCGTGTGCTTTTTTGTAACTAATGTCATGTCGGCACTTCCAAACCATTCGTTGTTTTGAAATATACATGAACTAGCTTCATGCCCACCTCATTTAGTTATAATGGAAAATCATTGATTTAAAGCATCGTCAACGTCTGGATCTTTGCCTTGCTTCTTTTGTTTTTGAGATGTTTTATTTAAACCCACGCGCAATGTCCACTCCTCTCTAAGTTTTTATTGTTGCTGTAACAGTCGTGAAATATTAGATTTCGGTGACCTGGTGGTTCAGGTGTAAGGTGTCAGACTTCTATGCTGGCGGCCGGGGTTCTATCCCAGGTCCCGGCAAAGATTTATATGATTACCAAACCCTTCCTTCACCTCTGACAAGACATCTTGTGAATGTGAGGAATGCCAGGTCTCCACCGTGGTTCGGATTCCACGTTAAACTGTAGGTCCTTCATTTCATCTCACAATCACCCTACTATTACACATTAGCGTAAGTGCGTATAACCCGAACGGGTAGTAAGACGCGGTGCTAATAATAATAATAATATTAGATTTCGGCACTTTAATTATCTCCGTTAGCTGATGATGACAGATGTTAGAAGGTTGACGCCTTATCTTGTCAAGAATAGGGATGTTTTTTTCGCACTGTGTCAAATATTTTATGTGGCATCTGGACAGGATTATTAAATGTACTGAAAAAACTAACTCATTGTACTGTTTGTTACAGTTTTTAATATATGTTAATCCACACAATGAACAACTATACATGACACATAACTTAGTGTTCTCGTAAACAATTGTATACTGCAAGTATAATGTCAAACAGAATATGATTACTACAACACAGAACCAACAACACGGCACTCTACAGCACTATTTCAACTCTACTGACTCGGCTACTGCTAGGCTACTGTTAGAAACATATTTTTATTTGTATGGAGGATTTTTCTCATAAGTCCACAGCCAAAATTATACATAAACCTCTACCCACATGATCCTGGTGTGAAGAATTACTTCTGGAGCCACCCCCTCCTTCATAAAATTTCAGTTTTAGGAATTTTAGTGGTGGCCACAGCACTTAAGTAACCATTGTACGATATTCCAACTTTGTTCTTCATCAGGAAGTTTGAGAAAAATTCTGGACGAACAGACCCTACATGGTTTTACTATCTATATATATATGATATATGGATTTATTTTGTAATTAAGTTTTATAAAAAATATTAGAGTATAGCTTAAAACAGTAATATATAGTTTGACAATTATTACTGCTTTAAGCTATACTCTAATTTCTTATAAAACTTTTAATTTTATGAGAGGTTTATAAAATAACTCTGGTGTTTTGGAAATTCATATTAAATCCATCAAGTGCAGTAGAATGGGACACACATCAAAGTGTACTAGTCACCAAAAAACCCCTTAAAGACATGACCTTACATGATAAATATTCATTTAAGTGATTTTTTTTTCATTAATACAACTTGCTTTGAAATCTCAGTTTTCTTTTTATAAACACCCTGTACACATAACAGTAACTATTTAAACACAATATCTATATATAATTATATCTAGCATTATAGAATAAAATAACAAAGCGATTCACTCGCTTCATTGGTCGATTGGGCTAAGACAGAGGTGCCCAACACACAGCTCACTGGCTGGATGCATTTCGCAAATGGATTTGTATTGTAAAGGTTTATATATCATACTTTTATATTGGGGCTTAAGACTTCCCATAAAGACAAAATAAACAATCATGACCAAGTCCTTAAAACCAGATGAGCTAGTGCTAACTCCTTAATTTTAGGCCTAACTTCACTTTTTATTTTTCTGTAAACCTAATGGTTACACCTCGTACACCATCACACAGCTCATTCCCTTCAATAGGTATGTGTAAAGCCCAGTATCTTTATTTGTCAGAAATCCTATTAAATATTAGTGCTTATATCTGGTAAATAAATGTTATATTACAGCGTGAATGTCAAATTACATTACAATCTAACTTTGGTACAAAACGAGTTCTAATCTCTCCGATACATGTCGTGTCCATAACATTACAAAAGACAGTCACAGATAACAAGTCCTTGGGATCACACCTCTGATCCACAACTTGTTCTTGGATAGAGTGTGTAGTTCCTCACATAGCCGCAGGGCGCTATCATCACAATAAATGATGAAATTAAAGTCTTTTGTCATATTGTTAAAATAATATTTAATAAATAAATTAAAATCGATTTTAAAGTTTTTTTAAAAATACAGACACTCTTCAGAGTAGTCTGAATTTAATGCACAGTAATTATATATGCTGTTGACTTGACAATTACTTCCGTTGGGTTGCGTCTTCTAAGTTTTATTTTCATAAATGGTTTCCCACTTTCCTCCCATGCAAATGCAGGTATATTACCTCTAAAATGCTTCCTTCCTCATCTCTACCTCATTATAGTAATTATCATAAATACATATAACCTGAACAGGTATTAAGACATGGTGATATATGTAAATATAAAAATATACATGTCTTTTTTAAACCAACATGTATCTTCACATGATATTCTGCTGTAGCAGATGTGTAAATATATAAAAATGACACCTGAAGAGGTATTTGAACCCTGGTAATCCAGTTTTACACGTGGACTGAGCTATCTGGGCTCTCTTTGTCAGTGTGAAATTCAACTATAGCTGGCTCATTAAGGTTCAAATCCCTGTCCCGGTTTCATTTTGCTATATCAAACCATCTGATCTAAGTGTACAGAATATTCTTGAATAGAAGACAGTAAACCACACATTGGGGAAACAAATTTGAGTCAATATTGAACCCCAGCTGCTCTATTTGTGTACATTTTGTTGATACCATGGAACCTTGTTTATCCGGCCTACTTGGGACCGATGTCATCTGGATTAATGAGAATCCTGATGATTCAAACAATATACATTACTACAACTCACCATTTATTTTTACGATAACAAATGACAAAACACTTGAAACATGTTACAACCACTGTTCACTCATAACATAATGAGTAAGTTATTGTTGTGCCAATTTTGAATGACGTTTATGAGTGGTATAGTTATGCAGATGTTTCTCCACCATAGTTCATGCAAAATTTCACTCCATTTGAACCGGAAATCCGGATCCATGAGGGCCTAATAGAGGAGGTTCCACTGTACTTTTTTCTATTAACAGTTATCAGAAACTATCTCTAGAGACAACATAATTTGCTCAATAACAATAGGGGATTATAGTCTTAAATCAAAAATTATAGGTTTTGCTTATTGCTCTCAAACATCTTAAAATAATTCACCTCTTGAGTAAAGTAGAAACTAATGAACTCTTATCAATTAATTAAAATAGTAACAAAATATAAAATGGGAAAATCACTTGGAAATTGGAAAACGGATGGTTAGTTAATAATCAATCATAAGAACATTTAATACTTGGGGCTAAACATTTTTAAGTGCTTACATATTAATGTTAACAATGAAAATTATTGCGAACTATCAAGATAAACTAAATTTATTTGTGAGCATAACTTATTTTGACTGTATTATTTCATTTGTCGAAGCTACATTCAATTTTCAAAGGAAGGGCTAGAAAATACAAACATACTTTTTCCAGCCAAATTTGAAAGTATTTTAATATAATATTAGTTAGTAATATTGACAGCATCAGATCACATAACCTGATGTATGAATATGTGAAAGTAGAGCTAGTAACTTTTCTAGATGATTATCTTCCTATGAAAATCGAACTGTATGTAACATTTGCAGTACATACAAGGTATTGATCAACTTAAACTCTCTTTTATACGGTGGTTGTCCTTCTTTTCGAAAATTCAAAACTGTTGCTCCCCCATTTCTCATTGGTTAATTAATAACAAAGGAGACACTTTTGTATGTTATAAATGGTACAGTGCTAGCTATAATAATAATGTTCCCAGGGCCAACAGATCAAAACAAATTAAGGGTGCTGAAATCCAACCACAAACTAGCGATTATTGTCTTTCCAGTTCGTAATGCCGGCAACTTGATCCCCCATTCCCAGCACTTTCCAGACGAAAAGACGACAACTGAGCCAGCTGCCATGGAACTCGGCTGTATTATCAATGACATCAAACACATAATCGTATGCGGCCACTCCGACTGCAAGGTACTGTAGCTCAATTTACCATAACAAATCACTATCATTAATTTTGACTGTGATTGGTTTTTAAGATTCTATCTTTTTGTCAGGAAACCATTAACTGAAGACCTACTCTCACACTTAACAAATTTTTGTTCTGAAAAAAAAAATCATTGTTATAAAATCAAACTTCAAAAAACGGTGGTAGAAAGGTGTATAACCCATACAAGTAGTAAGACATGGTGCACAAAAAGAAAAAAAGGTAGAATTGTTTATCTATCAATGAAATTGTCAGAGAAGGTCCCCAACAATGTATATTCTAGAACGTAAGTTTTTTAATCAAATGATTTTCTGACCAAAAAAAAAAGAAATGTAAAAAAAATCTAAACTCTATAACAATATTAAATGTGTGTAGCCCAGTCTCTATTGAAGTACAATAAAAATATTACAACTAGGCTTATCAAATGTAAACTTCTGCATTTAAAATTTTACTACTTTCTCTCTATCTATAAATAAGATTTGGACAACTGACAAAATTAATACATTTCAATCTTCCACAACTGTATTGTTTTCACAATAACATTATTGGTATATTTGATTAAAAATATAATCAAAGCATAACTTTCATAGATTAATCCCTAAATTGTAAGTAGCTTTGAGCAAATTGTCCAAATTAGTTTTGATTTTGACCTTTTTTTTAATGTTGACAAAAAAGTTTGCTTCTGATTTTGATTTTAACAGCCTACTTAAATAATATGACACTCAAAAATCCAAATAAATATACAATCAATTTCTTGTTACCATGTATAAACTTGCGTTTAGTACCAACTTTCATTGATTGATTTATTATCTGCGATGGTTTACTAATTTCTTAGTCTGGATGCTATAACTATGATTATTGATTATGTTACATTTCTTTCAGTGTGACGCTGTTGTTGAAACAATGCTATGGTCTGTTATTACTGTTGAAATATGGCTGTTATGTCTCTCAGGCCATGAATCTACTGCACGCTCTGCGGGATGAGGAGTTTTCGTCCCAGGAAAACCGCCGCAAGTCTCCTCTGCGGGCGTGGCTGTGCGCTCATGCAAGCTCCTCTCTTGAGAAATTTACACAGTTGGAAGCGTCTGGATACCACACACCACTTATATTCCAGGCAGAGACCCCCATGAGAAAATTTGCAGCTTACATTGACCCTGACGACAAGTTTGCAATAACGGACAAACTCTCACAGGTTAGTTAGGGCCACCCTTATTGGATAATAAACACCATGTTTATTAACTCTGGTGGATACAGGGATTGACGCTTAAACAACTAGCTTTAGATTTAATTGTAAAATATCCCTTGTATTAAAACTTATACAATAACATTTTTTAATCAATAACCAGTATAGTTGGGCATTATCATCTATTGTCAGTTAATTCCTTAGAAACAGGTGTCTCATCTTTTCTATTTTAATGTGAAATTTATTTTTAAATTAGATAAATTATTCTTGACTATATAAAGTTGGTCAAGCAAAGCTTTATATTACAAGTGTCTTTTTGACAATGGCCTATAGCAGCATAGAGAAAAGATATAATATGATAGTAATACTGATAGCAGTAACCTACACATTTTCTATAATGTTGACCAAATTTGACTTTTATTTTGGACTTTCAGTATGTAAACATGAATATGATGTTTTTATTTCAATGATATATAGCAAGGGTTGGGAACGTGTGGCTCCTAGCCAGAAAAATTGCTGCTTTTTTCATCAAATGTAGTTCCTTAAATACACAAAATTAGTTGTTATTTTATAATCATGTTTTCCAACACACCCTTCAATGTGACATTTGTAGCAATGCCTCATTCATAGCTATTACTATTGTTACAGATTTGTGCATAACATTGGATTCAAATCATTAAGATTATCCTAAATTAGTATTTGTTTAATGTTTAAAAACGAGGTGGCCCGATGGCTAGATAATTTTATAATAAAGGAAATTGATAAAACTAAAGAAAAAGGAAAAATAAACTACTAAGGCCCAATTTTACAATGTCATGTTATTCTATTCGTTAGGGCTTAACATGAGGTTAAGCGATAACTAAATAAACACAAACAATGGATTACTCCATTTTGAAAATGAAATTTTGAAAGGAAGAAGCTGTCACCTTTGTGAATTGGATTCTTCCCACATTTTTCCTCTTTCCCTAGGTGGGCTTTTTTCATCAAATTTATTCTTAGTAGTTTATTTTTCCTTTTTCTTTAGGTTTATCAATTTCCTTTATTACAAAAATAAATTAATATTCGAGATAATACATACATAAATTACACTACATACATCAGCTCCATCTTTATATTTAGATTCCTAAAATAAATGATATATTGCGCTATTTTGAATGTATGGCTTTATTATATGTGCATATTTAGCCAAATGTAGTAATGTCATGGAACATAAAATACAGCATCGTGGAACATTATTATAAGAAGCCTAATAGGCAGAATTGACACCAAACAAATTTTAATCAAGAAGCTCTGGGCTTAGAACTCATTCCTGAAATATTGCTTCTTAAACTCTGACATTAGCTGACATCAATATTCATTTTTAAGATAAAACTCATAAACAAACTAATTGAGTATTCAACAGTAATAATACAAATATAATAATAACACCTAAATAATTATAATTAGGATAATAAACATTAAGTACCACAGTAGCAATGTTTGTCATTTTTAGTAAGATACATAAACAATATTTGTGTCATGGTTTTACTACATGATAAATACATAATAAAAGTAATAAATTCAAAAAAAGTCCAATTACTATAATAAAATCAATATGAATATCTTAGAAAACCACAGTAAATATTAAACAAATTAACATTTATAAACATTTTCAAAAAGAAAGGTTTCTTTGTAATAATAAATTTTTGATTGTTCAAAATTCATATGTACAATCTCATTCCAATCTTTACACGCTTATCTGTAGCAAGTTAATATGTCACACACAAAAATCTAGAGCTCACAGCTAATAATTTTCAGAAAGCAATTAAATTAATGATGTCGATTAAAACTTTAAATGCTTAGTATTCAATTTATTTTCTGAATTTTAAACATTGTCAGAAACTACTATTTTGAGCGATAAATTGGTATTCCATCAATTAATCCAATTAAACATTCCCCTTAAAACTCACTTCAGCAAACATAAGATCAAAAACAAATTTTAAATTGGATCAATCTCCAGCCTACATGAAGTTAAATTGAAATAAGATTGATTATTTAGGTTAAAAAAAACTATGAATACCCATTTTAGATTAGCAAATATGAATGGTCTAAGGGTCTAATCAAGTAGTGTGACCAAAATAATATTAAAAGTGCTGTATTCACAATAAATACGGCACAGACGTGATTTCACCTCACCAGGGAAAACAACATGGAAATTGTAGGTGGTAAACACAGGCTTCTTCACAACAGTCAGTAAATATAAAGAGTTGACATGTTATATTTATTCATCAGGGAAAACAACATGGTGTTTGCAGGTGGTAAAAACTAGCTTCTTTACAAAATTCAAGGAAAGAGGTGCATCGAGTTAATTAATTAATTATGATGAAAATCTAGCACTAACCAGCATTATCATAGCACAAACGATGGGCGTTTTAAATAAGCGGATATCTCGATTATTTCTTATACTAGGTGGTCTAGGAGATATCTTTCTAGCCACCCACATGAAATCATGAATTAGTGCCTTAAATTTAGAGCACAAACAATGGGAGCTTTCGAAATCCGGGTGTCTAAAAGTCGGGTGTCCAGGGTGATACATATCAATGGCTCTCCTCTCTGTTACTAATGACATGCCCTCCACTCCCCATTCCCTATTCCAAGCTGTCACTGGACAGACCGACACAGAGATTATTACTTTTGTTGCTGCTTTCGGGTGAGTAAGCCTCAGTAAGGAGAAGGGATTGTTGAGAGAATGGGAATTTGGAGTATTCCAGTGGAAGGGGGTGCAGTGGGGGAAGGAGACAGTACCCAAAAGTCCTGTAAGAGTTCGCTAAAGGATAGTCAAGGTAAACAGCTACTGCCCGCAAAAGTGTGTTAAGCAAGGTAATGATTCAAATCTGTGGACAGCACGAGTTTGAAACGTAGGTATTAAAAACAACCCTCCTCGTAGAGGCAAAAATCAAGTATCAAATGGCTCTGTACTGATTCACCATATGTTTGAAAAACATTTAAAAGTTTTAAATAGTAAGATCAAAAGAAAATAAATCATTACAAAGGGCTATATAAAAATGTAATAATAAATATTAGATATTTTATAAAGTAATAAGGGGATCATATTGTAATTTTTACAATATCATCTATAGCAAGTCATTATGACAATTACAAAATATCCTTTACTTAAAATTAATAGTTTTTGAGATACCTACTAATCTAATTCCTTTGATTAAAATGTCAATTTGATTAAATTCAAAAAAATATTATGAATTAAAAAAAGAAATTGAAATTATAACACAACCAGAATTTGTTATTTGGGGCCAACAGTTCAATTTTTGTAAACAGTTCTGAGACTTCAACACCCTTAACAGATACACATTTTTAACTAAATCACTAAACCCTTTTTTTAGTATTAAAATTTAAAAAAAACTTTATCACTAAAGAATAAACTACCCTTAATTGGTGGGCTGGATTCAAAATGAAAAAATGTCCTACTGTATTGCTTTAGAACGTCTAAATATCAAGTTTGAACAAAATCTGTCTAATCGTTGTTGATCTGTGTATAGACACAAAGACAAACATGGGGTCAGACAGATTTGTAAAATCCACTTTTTTTAGTTCAAACTCACACAAAATATAAACATTCATTATAATCTTAAGGCCAAACATTTTCATGATGACACTACTTCTTTTTTAATATGAGAAAGTGATACATAAAACAATTCACAAAATATATGTGTATATTTGATGGTTAAATTAGAACACTCACTAAATATTTGTAGGGCTAGAAAGTAAAATAATATTACCTAAGGTAAAGATTGCAGACAGATATAGTTGCAAATTTGTAGTCTAGGTAGATCTTAGGACATCCACAAATTATGTTTGTTGGGCCACAAGCCCTTGTAAGGTCATTGTTGCTCCATAGCTGTAATTCCAACCCAAAGATCCTGCTTTAGAGTCTCACAGCAGCACTTTTTCTATTCATTATAGATAAACTGTCTCCAACAGCTCCAAAACATTGCGAGCTATGGTTTCCTGAAGAAACGCTTGGAGAGGCATGATCTGCACATTCATGCCCTCTGGTTTGATATCTACACCGGCGACATCTATTTCTTCAGTCGACAGAGCAAGCGCTTTGTGGAGATTAATGAAAATACCATCAAACAACTGCTGCTAGAGGTCAAGACGTACTATTCGTGATCAAGCAAGTACAGGCTCAAGTGATGGGACTGATTCTATTGGTTAACACTGAGCATATGTTTTTTTACTACCAAGTCCGACCCCTTTGCTCAGACGGTAGCGTGTCTCTGGGTTGAGCTAAGGGTCCCCCGAATTTGATTCTTGGCATGGCTGAAAAATGTATTGTTGGTGAAATGTGGATGTCCCCTTTCACAGTGCTAAATTAATGGCCAGGGACTGGATGTTGTGTCTGTTTTATATTTAAGTTAGTTTATAAGTTGTGTCTGATATAATCAGTTGGTTTGGAAAGTCCATGTGGAATAGCTCAAATTTTTATGAATAAGTGCATCACTGCCTATTATTTAATTTCAAACACAAAAGTAAAATAAGAGTAAACCTAAATACTTGCCTCAGGATATCACAAAAGAAAACAACACATCTTGTCTTTTTTTTCTCTTAAGATCCTTAATTTTTATTGGATCCAGCCTCATGGCACCATTTTTAAAACACTTTGTTAAAATATATAAGTTGTGTTAGAACAAGCGGGAGTTTATTTATGTAGCTTGTTATAAGACATTCCAAAATGTATTCATTTGTAACCACTTTACACATAAGCACACAAGTACTAATACAAGCAACAAACATTAATAATGGAATTATGAATTGGAGGCAAGGAGTATGTTGATTGGGTTTTTAACATTTGAGACACCATTCTAGATCTGAACAAATGATTTTATAAAAATGTGCCTAGCTTAGAGCTATTTGAACTTGAAAAAATATTTTTATCAATTATAATTCTACATTAAATGGTAGATTTTTTTTTTCCCCCCAAGATTACTACCTCATCATCATTAGATCTAAAACAATATTTCTATCATTAGATGTTTTATAATAGTGGTTTTTAGGGAATTTTAACTGAAGTTAAGTAGGATTTGACACACCCCTAGTTAATTCACTAAAATATTATCATTATTCAGTGCAACCAAACTTTTATTTAGAAATTTGTTACTGTGCAATATTAATTTCCTTTACAAAACCACGTTTTATTTTCTGTTATTGGGTATCTTTTTTTTTCATGTTAAATAAAATTGTACATCTTTTAAAGATAATTTGGATTTGAGGTTTATATAAGAGAATGTTAGATTACAGTTTGAGAAAAGTAGGGTTTAAACATTGATGTTTATAGACAACTAATTTTAATCCTAGTAATTCACATTCTAAGTAAGCTTCTATGGAGCTTTTGTATAATTTATATTTTAAAGTGTCTGTATGAAATATCTGAATTTTAAACTATACATTTTTAGCATCATGACATTCATTTATAATTTACCTCTTTTTACACAAAAGTTTTTGTATGTGAATGTGTTTAGGTACTTTTAACAGCCAGCATGCATTAAAAAAAATAGCTTGAAAAATCTTAAATAAGTCGAATATTTTTACATACTGGCATATCAATAATATTATCTTCCAATTATATTTCATTGCAAAGGCTATTTTTATTATCTCACATAAAACTTAATGTCACCATCATCATCATTGTTTCCAATAGTCTGACACACTAGTTCACTCAGTAATGTGTTTTCTTAGATTGAGTTAAGGATCCTGTTTTCAATTCCTGGCGTGGCCTAAAAATGTATCATTATTGAAATGTGGGTCTCCCCTTTCAAAGTGATTAATTAACAACATGAGTCTGGTTGTTGTGTCTGTTCTAGATTTAAGTTAGTTTATGAGACATATGCTGGTATAATCAGTTGGTTTAGAAAGTACGTGTTAAATACCTCAAATAAATAAATAGAAATAATCATTCAAAACATTGTACATTTTAGAATTTGTCATGTTTTATACCTTTCTATGTATCAAGGAATGTAACTAACATTTATTAGTAGTGAAATTAGCTTTAATTTTTTCCATATTAAGCAGATGAATCCACAGGTTTTTGGGTTTTCCATTACAGTTTTGAATTGCAAGGGCAAACCAATTTAATGGTAGGTGATTTCTCACTAGTGATTAACTCATTCAATTTTTCTTAACATGCAGATATCCTAGATATTAAACTGTCACGTGTAATTGTCTTCAACTGTTTCCATCCTGTGGCTGGGTTATTTTAATAAAATGCCCCCATTTTCCCCACCAATCTTCCTTCTTTAATTTCTTCCATTCTTCTCTTCTCACTTGAACACTTTCTTGAATGTATGTAACTCCCTCTTCTCATGGGTTACCAGGAACTATATGCAATGTCATACTTATACCTCATCTACGTTAGGAGTGTAGGTAAGTGACCGCTAACATATTTACGTTCATGAATCCATTCGCAAAATCATATATAGATTTGTTGCCACATTTTGGCAGCCAAAACTTTCACAACATACATTTTTTTAATCATGTTCTTTTAGACCATTTTGACATCTTCTAGCTGTCGACTACCACCACTTCTATGGTGAATGAAATCTACCTAGAAACTGCCTAATGTGGCATTGGCCTAGATTGGTAATGCAAACAAATTATTTTGTATATAATTTTATAAGAGTTTTTTTATTTTTCTTACTTTGTTACTTAATAATTTTAAAAACGATTTATTGTATTTTGATATAATTCTGTTGATATTTTTTTTTAATAGACCTATAATTCCTGTTTACTTATCAAGCTTGTGTTAATAAATGTGACAATGTCTTGATTGTAAAGAATTATTAGTAGTACCCTTTCCTGTGCATTCTATTGTATACCTTTATTTTTTTATGAATGGACACTTGAAGTACCTTTTAAAAACACATTTTTTGCTGTGGAAAATGGTAGTTTTTATTATATTATTTTATAGTTATTAACAATATTTATAAAAGTGACATTAATATATCTCATGAATTAACATACGAAAACTTAAAAGTAGATCTAAAGTCCATTCACCTTAGGAATTGATTTCTGAAAGGCCTTTTTCCCTACCATAAAACTATTATATAGTAGGATATTGGTAGGAAAAGAGCTTTCAGAGAGTAATTCCTACCGTGAATGGAGTATAGTAACTTTTTATAGCTATCTGATTCATTTGTTAAAAAATTGAGGTTATACTACGAAGTGAAGTTAGAAAGAGTTTGACCTTGAAGAATTATAAGATAAAACAATAGTATAATGCAGAGATGTGGCACAAAATATGTTTGGGGGAGGGAGGGATTGAAAAAGTGAATTTCTTAACTCTAAAAGCCTTTAAAAAAAAATTAAATTCCCGGTGTCAACGCTTAGCACATCACCCAGATAATAGGAGGGTCAGAGAGTTCTCCCTCAGATAATAGGGGGGGCCAGAGAGTTCTCTTCCCCCCCCCCCGGATGATAGGGGGCCAGAGAGTTCTCCCCTGGATAAATTTTAGAATCGAAGGTGGTATTTTGGCCTAAAGTCAAGGTTTTAGGTAACTTTATTTTAAAGTTGTTAGTGATGTATTTTTCCAGCTACAAGTGCTATTTGCTTTGACATTCACTTTCCTCGCATGTAGGAAAACTAACAAGTTTCATCTCATAAAAACTTCAGGCTTTATTCAAAGATAAACTTAAAACATTACCCAAGCTACGAGTAGTAGCATTAAAACTAGTAGCGTCACTAGACAACTTAATTAACTGTCACTAGACAACTTGATTAACTAAGATTTCTATACAGAATATATTGCCTTTCAACGTTTGATAAGTTATGAAGTTGAGACCTTATCAAGGGTAAGGATTGACAGGAAATTTAAAATGTGTGTGTACAAGTCTGCATTAAGGAACTTTGATAGTCGAAAGTACTGTAGTACACAGTAAATTATTCTAGAATCTCTCAGCTCTCCACAAAATTCCCTTCTCTCAAACACAACACCCCTGCTGTGATTTGTCAAGGTTTATTCTCGGTATATGATGTGCCCAAGGGAAGGCAGGAGGGTTCCCGGAGACGAGAATTAAAATGCACCTTTTAACATTACTGAGAAAAATTGAATCGTAGATACTTGTCTGGGTATGTATTAAGTAGGTAGCCATTTGTTTCTATCACTGTTTGCTGTGCCTATTTTCATGCTTAGGACCATGTATATTAAGTCCTTAACTAATAAATTAATTATAAAAAGATATGTATACCCTGATTTTAGTTGAAAGGACATTAGAGAAAATTCAAACCTATCTTTGCGGCTAACCTTGATAGCTCTTTACTCTAATTTCCGTGTTATTCTACAGGTATTGATAATATCTACAGTAGCCCCATGGCTTCTTTGGTGCTGACTGACAGCTTTGAAAAGTTACCAGACCAAATTATGTATTCCTACGCTGAACCATATGATTTGCAAAAACATGTGTTAAACAGCTGTCACTTCTGACGTCTAAATTTAGGTATATACATAAATGATGACTCAGCTGTGAACTGTGAGCTGTCAGTCAGCACCAAAGAAGCCATGGGGCTACTGTATTAAAAGTGACAGCTGCAAATAATGACTTGATGTATGACTATAATAAAATTGTTTTAGTAACTTTAATTGCTAACATTTACTGTCATTACAATCATTCAAAACTTGAGTTTATTCCTTGTAAATACCAAATGAGTACACTTTTTTTCTTTTAATGCACATCCCTGTTGGAGAAAATCTGTCTCTATTGAGTGGGTGCAACTAGTTAAGTCCCAACACTTCCCCTCACTCGTTAGAGCCGGGGATAAAGCCCAACAGCTTTACTAAACATGGTGTGTCTTGGAGTTGCCAAGCCCTTTGTAAAGAAAATTATCCGATTCTATGAATTCAGAAGGCTTGTATGTCACAACAACCTTATCATTCCGAACCTTCTTGCAAATAAAGTATTCTTTTGTACATATGTGCTTCGACCAGGTACTTATTATTGCATTCTTTGTCAAATTTTGGGCAGACGTAGTCATTGAAGATGTTGATGGCTTGTTGAGTATCTCGTGACATTCAGCAAACACCTCAAACCTATTGCCTCCTTCGCCACTTCTGTTAAGGCCATGTACTCAGCTTCTTAAGTAGATAAAGCAATGGTTCTTTGTTTTCTGAGTTTCCAGCTGATCAATCAACCCGCTTACTTATAACCTGTACGATCTTCTATCACTGAAGCATGATCCCCAATTTGCATCAGCATATCTGTTCAATGGGTTTCCAGTATTTTAGAATATCAGAGATAGTTCGTCATTACCATGAAGGTAAGGGGGACCTTTTTGGCCAATGATCCTTGAATTTTTTTTTATTAATTTGGCTTAAGTAGCTAATTTTTACTATAAACACTTTGGACATTTATTCAAGTTCTCATAAACACGTTCTAGGCATTGTTATACAATACGGCCTAATGTTATCCCATCACTTATGTGAGTAATTTTTTTACTTTATAATAATTATTATATGTTTTTTTTAAATAATCTTAATACTAGATTAAATAGCCAAACTATTACGGCTGTTAGTATGGATATAGCCGCAACCAAATATCATATTCTTCATATTTAAAAATGAGACCCTGGTAAGGGAATCGGACCCGGGATCCTTGGGCTTAATACGCCAATGATTTTACCACTGAGCTGTCCAGGGTAATTTCTTCACTCGTACTCTAAGGCAAAGTAAGGATGGACGTGAGGAAATTATCAGCTACACGTCCATCACATACTCTTTCTTAAATTATGAGTGAAGAATGACAACGACTCCTGGATAGCTCAGTGATTAGAGCATTGGAATCAAGCCAAAGGTGCAGTGTTCAATCCCCGTGTCCAGGTGACATTTTATTTTATTTATTGTATAAATAATAAAAGAACTCATAAATATAATTTTATATTATATAGAAACATCTAGCTTGATAAAGATTGTGTCCTATACCTACGGTGACCATACGTACTGTTTTTTGCAGTACAGTACTGTTTTTTGGGATAATGTCCTGCTGTCCTACAAAGCATACGATAGTACAGCAAAAGGTACTGTTTTTAAACCAAGTACTTCCAAAAATACTTTGTTTTGAAGTAAGATAAAATAATATTTTGAATTGAACAGTGCCAGCGCAAGGAACATCATCCTTGAGCATTTGGCAAACACTCAACACATGTGCTGCGCTCTCTCGAACAAGATTAGAACTT
>CABFOW010002583.1:64890-97494 GCA_902141385.1 Timema californicum | reverse complement strand
TTTTGGGGCAGTTAGGGGTGAGGTGCGCTCCTAGACACTTCACGCATCTGGGCTGGTTTGAACAGTTGTTCTTAGCATGCCCGTGGCTCTGACACTTGAAAAGCACGCGGAGAGCTGATCCACGGACTGCCGAAACTACGACTTGCTCTTTTGGTTGCCTTAAAAAAGGCAGCTCGATCAACAACCGGGTGGCTCAATATCTCAGAGAATAAAATGTCGATCGATCGATGATCATCGATAATAGCCATGAAGTTAAGCTTATCGGTATTTATAACTGCGTCCTATTACCCGTCAGGGGCACAAGACACGGACGATGAGAGGGAAAATCAGGCCTCGGTACACACTCGTGACAGGGATTCAAACTTATCTCTTCGAGCAAGCGTGAGAACCAAATGAGGGAGAGAGAGACAGAATAATAAAATTAGTGATGTAGCATCATTTGTGAGGGGTTGAAATGTGAAAACGGCCAAAGCTAATAATTATTATGCGCACGGAGGGGTAATAAGGAAATGTTCCAGCGTTTACGCGAAGGGAGAGTGGGAATCCCTTTAGTGAGAGCTACCAACAGTACACCTCAGCAGATATTCCAACCCCTCACAACACAGATTCGAACCCAATATCTTTTGCAGGGTGCATCCGTTTACAAAACACACACACGGCCTCTTATCGTTCTACATATCTAATATTTAAAACAAGAAATAATTAAGGCTGCAGCGTCTTACTAGCCATCTGAGACACAACCCGTGGAGTGAGGAAACCGAGCTCAGTACACACGCACGACAGGGATTTGAAGGAGGGCCGTCCTCACGATAAAAGCCTACCAACATTTGTTTTGTTTGACAACTACTGTCACCATGTACGTATTAAACGATTAAGTACTAATTACACTAGCGCATTGATAATAAGGAAGTTTAAATTTTTAATTATCAAATAAGGTAGCAGCCATCCAAGGACCAGGTTTCCAAACCCCTGCAGTTTAGTATACTGAGAGAGTGCTGCCTTAGACCTGTAGGGTAGTTTTCACTCTCCCTCAACGCAGATGCTGGCTCGCTTCCTATAAATTCAAACTTCCTAATTATAAATGCGCTAGCGTAATTAGTACTTAATCATTTAATACGTACATGGTGACAGTAGTTGTCAAACAAAACAAATGTTGGTAGGCTTTTATCTTGAGGATGGCCCCCCTTCAAATCCCTGTCGTGCGTGTGTACTGAGCTCGGTTTCCTCACTCCACGGGTTGTGTCCCAGATGGCTAGTAAGACGCAGCAGCCTTAATTATTTCTTGTTTTAAATATTAGACATGTAGAACGATAAGAGGCCGTGTGTGTGTTTTGTAAACGGATGCACCCTGCAAGAGATATTGGGTTCGAATCTGTGTTGTGAGGGGTTGGAATATCTGCTGAGGTGTACTGTTGGTATCTCTCACTAAAGGGATTCCCACTCTCCCTCCGCATAAACGCTGGAACATTTCCTTATTCCCCCATCCGTGCGCATAGTAAATAACAGCTTTGGCCGTTTTCACATTTCAACCCCGCGCAAATGATGCTACATCCCTAATTTTATTATTCTGTCTCTCTCTCCCTCATTTGGTTCTCACGCTTGCCCGAAGAGATAAGTTCGAATCCCTGTCGCGAGTGCGTACCGAGGCCTGATTTTCCCCCTCATCGTCCGTGTCTTGTGCCCCTGACGGGTAATAGGACGCAGTTATAAATACCGATAAGCTTAACTTCGGGGCTATTAGTAGAGCGGGAATTGAATACAGGTGAACCGTATCGCTCTGCATTCACACAAATGCAGGTACATTTTATATCTTCCTCGACCCATATATTACTAAATAATCTATGAAGTTATATATTATTCCGTCAAAATAGAGTTGCGAAGATTAAATTCAATTTACTCAGTTCAATATTACCTATGAATTAATGTAAGAGCTATATATTATTTCGCCAAAATATAGTTGCAANTTCCTCGACCCATATATTACTAAATAATCTATGAAGTTATATATTATTCCGTCAAAATAGAGTTGCGAAGATTAAATTCAATTTACTCAGTTCAATATTACCTATGAATTAATGTAAGAGCTATATATTATTTCGCCAAAATATAGTTGCAAATATTAAATTATTTTTTCTGTTATAAGTGACTTGAAGAATAAAATGGTTGTTTTCACTTTATACGTGGGTATCAATCTACCGTCACATTGCCTTGTATACTTGAATCGTTGATCACATAGTCTAAGATGTCACTAGACGGCCGATGACGAAGTGATCGAAGTATGAATCAAACGCGGGTACACATTCTTCCTGGTCTTAAAAAATCTAGTCGACAGGTAAAGACCCTTCAAAAATTGGTGGCGGTGCCTGAAGTACGGCCGTTTTAACATACATCAGTTGTGCTAAAGACATCGAGGTTCGAATACCGGTGTGCGCGCCATAATTTTTTTTATACTTGCATCGGTGGGCGCAAGGTCTAAGACGTCACTGATGGGAGGGGGAGCGACGTTTGAGACCGTGTATCTAAGATCGGACCAGAGAAACTCTGGAGCAATGGACGGACGTAAACCCACTTGATTATTACTTTTTTTAATTCTAGTCAGTTAAAAACTATCTGGTAAATATTCTTTAAAATTAGTACTGCTGCCACTATTCCTCTACACCTATACTTCAGGGTGTAAGTAAACTTTTCAGTGTGTAACGTAAAACTTTCTGCTCCGTATCTGGACTTGCCGTTTAAGGGGCGATGTTGGATTCAACTCCCTGTAGGGTATGCAGTTGGTGAAACACCGGATGCGTGTGACTTACTCGGCTAGATATGGCAAGGGTTTATAATCCCTGCTGAAGTGTATGGTTTCCCTCTTCCATCTTACTCCTCCCTGTTCAAATCTCAGTCGGGTAAACTAGGGTGCTTTTCTACACTCCCTCCGCGCAACTGCCTGACACAAGAAATTACAAGTACCAGCATATTTGGAACAAGAAACAACCAGTTTGGAACAGGGGAAAGGAGGTTAGGAGGGGAGTCAGAAAAAGGGAGGGAAGGGAGGGTGGAGGCCTGAGTTAATATCTACTCGGGGAAATAGGGTGGTTTTATAAACTCCCTCTGCGCCTGGAATCGAACCCCCTCATGGCGACGAACAGGGTGTGTGTGTGTGTGTGCGTATGGATGTGTGTGTGCGTGTGTGTATGTGTGTGCGTGTGTGTATGTGTGTGTAAATATTCCATGGTCTGTCTAGCAAACGCGGGTACCACATGGACTTTTTTCTCACTCGCGCAAATGTCGGGTGCAATGAGGTGTTCGTTGTTCCTTTTCTAGGGTGGTGGAACCCCTGGTGTGTGTGTGTGACTTAGTCGGGAGCCCGTAACTGACCAAAGAGGGTGGACTAGGATTCTAACCCTCCCTCACTTTAGTATATTGCGAGAGTGCGGTCATAGACCTGGGAAAATTTAAATATTATTAAATATATATTAGAACCGACCGGGTAGTAAGACGTGGTGCTAGATATTATAAATGACCCTGTGTGTGAACTTGCCTGGATAGACCCACTGCTAACGGTGCCAAGCATATTTAAGAAGGTTTTCCATTCTTCCTCTACGCAAGTATGGGTACACGTACAAGTTAACGTGTCACAGAGTAATAGGTTAATTTCTCCTTCTACCGTCTTGAATTTATGTCTGACCCTGTGTGTGAACTTGCCTGGATAGACCCACATATTTAGGGAGGTTTTCCATTCTCCCTCTACTCAAATATGGGTACACGCACAAATACGTTCATTTAAAATATTTATGAATTTGACTCCTGATCTTAAAATACATTTAAGCAGTGAAACTGATGGAAATGATAATATTAAAAGTATACTGTTTTCTCCCACAGTCTGAATAATTATTTGTTTGTGTAGTGCCCTAAATACCGTAATGGTCTCTGCACATGCGCAAACCATATCAGATCTTTGTAAATACCTTTATCTATTAGACACCTTCAAGCTAGCGATGTGGATTGAGGTGCCAGCTCGATGCTCTGTTCAGGCAACTGTGGGGTACACTTTGGCGTTAAATGAATAGCAAATGATGGTGCACAAATTCTCGCACACAGAATGAACAAGCCTGGTTTAGCAAACAGTGGTGCAAACAGGTGGCACCCAAACCTACCCTCCCTCCACGCAGGTGAAGGTACATTTTTCTATTCGTCAGTTTGAAATCAACACTATGTAATATTATCAAAATTTATATGTTTTAAGCGATGTTCTTACTTTTAGCAGACGTCTTCGAATACTTCCGCTCTTTGTGTTTTGAGTATTATAAATTAGACTGTCAACATTTTTTGCACAAGCCCTGGACTAGCACGGGAGACATTTTTAAAGATGACCAATGTTAAGTTAGAACTACTAACTAACATTGAAAAGGAGGTCGGCACTGAGGATTGAACCCCGGACCCCTAGCACTGAAGTCTGACACCCTACCCCTTAGACCACCAGATCACCTTGCGGTCACAAACTCACAAAATCGTCACTTATTCCAGTATTGCATCGTACGATTGCCAGCTCTGATGCTATAGGTAATTACGATTGAGTTTCCATTTTAGAAACAGGTTTTGGTAATAGTTACGGGAAGGTCGGGGTCTACTTTTAGCATACATCTCCGAATACTTCTTCTCTTTGTGTTTTGAGTACTTTTCCTCCCATCTTTAACAGTCTATTCTATTGTTAGAATAGCGCCTAAAACCATGTGGCCATTCTCAGGATTCGAACCCCTCATGGCTACGCACAGGGTGTGTGCGTGTGTGTGTTATTTACAATTACTCGTATACTTTATTAAAACCGATCGGGTAGTAAGACGTGGTGCTAGATATTTGATTTTAAAAGGGCCAGTTGAGGGTTGCAGCTGAACATATCCTCTTTCATGGGGCGTACAGCTTGAGTGACTGTCAACGGCACTTTTCACGGAAGGGGAAGGGGGCTATGTGACTGTCTATTCCTGGCGATTCAAGGCAACGACTCTTTGATGTGTAGAGGTTAATGCTTGGTTCATTACCCCCTAGGATGACAACCCCGGCTTTGGGGGGGTGGGGATGGATAATTCCACGTTTTTGACAGGCAGTCAGTGGAGGGAAGTGAAAGGGAGGGCTTGGCCATCAGACGTCACGGCTGGCCCTCAGTCGATGCGCTGCTGTAGATGAAAGAGGTTCACAACACTTGTCACTGTGACCCACGGATGCACGCATGCTGTGATTCATTTATCACACTCTAGCCCCGATAGCCATAGCGCGAGTTTCTAACGCCCTAATCAATTAATAAAAACTCCAACCCCTCTATCCTACCAATTAATTGATTAAACATAATCAACTAACAATAATTAATTAACAATCATTAATAATTAATCACCAAGAACCAACATGTCCGGGGCTGGGGGTTGTAGGGGGAGGTCAGGAGGAGGGGTAATAACGGTAAAAATCACAATACTATCTCGAGGTGTGACGTATTGTTGCGAGGTATCCCGAACACTACTCACTACCCTTCATTAGCTCTACTTCGTCTAGTGTATACGCGGCTTAACACGTACATGTTCGCTACAAGTGTAGATGGTTTTCCCAATGGAACAATGTAACAAAATTGGTCCCTTGTCTGTTTGGCCCCAATTCACCAGTTTTTGGTTTTGGTTTTTGCCTGTCGCATTAAAGGATGTTCGTGTTCAGTCTTGTTATAGGTTGGACACCTCCACCAACCTTTCCCCGAACAGTCATTGGCTGCACAGCAGCGGAGTTGCACATGTTTTTTAAATTTTTGTAAGTAGGTCTAAATATATATTTAGGCGAGTGTATTTTTGTGTATGTTTATTGTGCTAATCATATTATTATTATTAGTAGTAATAATTTTAAAAATATATTGTAAGCTACTAAAAGATTCTCCACTTTGGAAAAAATGGAGTGACAGTGCTAATTTTTCTTGAAGTGGTATTCCTTTTCTAAATGGTTTGTCTTTATGTAGATATTTTTGGTTCAGTTAAATTTATCATAAGTGTGCATTCGAGTAAAATTTTTACACATTACACTGACTGAATAAAATTCCTTATATGCCAATAAGCTAAACCAATTTTAGTTTAATCTTTTCATCCACTATCGGTGGGATTTTTGGTATTTCTTTGCTTTGGTAGTAATGAATAAATATGTATGCAGCCGCTGCTACTTGCACACGCTAACTCATTGCACCACCGCTATAAAAACACAACTGAGCTAAATGGAAATAATTATGGAGCTACCAACTATGGGAACACGTATCGAACATGTTCGCTAAAATGATCTGTTCAAGAAAGTCTGGACATTCCGGCCACAGCTAGCAGAACAACGAATATGTTCGTGGAAATGTTCGTGTTCGTTGTTATGTTATAACTTGAACCCAGTTTTACAAGCTATCACTGATAGAATAAATAAGAACACATAGCTTACTAAAAAAACACTACATTATCTCAGTTTACAAGAGATTACAACTAAACAAATTTAATAACTAAATAATAATAATAATAAAGATAAAAAAATAGCATATAAATGAATCAATAGTAATGGTTATTTAGTGAACACTCAACATTAAAAAAAGCGTAAAGTACTTTGTAATAATGGTGTTAAATAACTCTCTAAGTTTGGTTGCATGTACTATGCTTTTTTTCGATAATCACGAATATATTGACATGTTTAGCTGCAATATATAATCTCTTATAAAATATATGATTTGGTTCGTATAAAAATATGTTTTTTATATACAAAATAATTTTTTTCATAAATAAATATCCAATGTTTCATGGTATTTAATATAGGCCAGAATTTAAATTAGGACATTTAAAGCCATATTTAAAAAATAATAGTCAGAAACACACCACAATAAAATGGATAAATAGATTCAGGTCTGTATAATATTGTAACATCTATTCCTGGCGATTCAAGGCAACGACTCTTTGATGTGTAGAGGTTAATGCTTGGTTCATTACCCCCTAGGATGACAACCCCAGCTTTAGGTGGTGGGGAGGGATAATTCCACGTTTTTGACAGGCAGTCAGTGGAGGGAAGTGAAAGGGAGGGCTTGGCCATCAGACGTCACGGCTGGCCTTCAGTCGATGCGCTGCTGTAGATGAAAGAGGTTCACAACACGTGTCACTGTGGCCCACGGATGCACGCATGCTGTGAACCATTTATCACACTCTAGCCCCAATAGCCATAGCGCGAGGTTCTAATGCCCTAATCAATTATAAAAACTCCAACCCCTCTATCCTACCAATTAATTAATTAAACATAATCAATTAACAATAATTACTTAACAATCATTTATAATTAATCATCAAGAACCAACATGTCTGAGGCTGGGGGTTTTAGGGGGAGGTCAGGTGGAAGGGGAAAGAGGAGGGGACAAGAGGAGGGGGAGTAACGGTAAAATTCACAATACTATCTCGAGGTGTGACGTATTGTCTCGAGGTATCCCGAACACTACTGTAGTGAACGAATTCTTTCGCAATGTGTACGTAAAAACGAACACCGCCGAACGCATTCGTTGGCCTTCACCAAGGTTCGCCCATTGTTCGGTACATCAAAGGATGTTCGCTATCAGGCTGTTGATAGTGTGTACGGAGTAGGGAACATTGACAGAAAACCAAATAGAATATGGATTTATGTCTCGTTAAGGAGTGTATACATACTCTTGTATTACAACTCATTGATTTATAACTCGAACATGAGTGTTTTTAAATCCGACACAAAGTGATTATAAGTTAGATTTAAAAAAAATTAAAGCCTGGAATTAAATAAATAAACCATTAAATCTGTCCCAATATACCGTTCTCTACTTTTAAAAAGTGAAGTAATCTACCAACGCCGTTTTAATTTTCTTTTCCTAGGCTGAACAGTTTCTTCATTGATTGTTATATTTGCTGCACTAGCGATTATAACTAACTTTTCATTAGACATAATGAAAAGTAGAGCAAAGCCAAAGTTTCAACTAGACAACCAGCGAAAGGGATTGAACATCCTTGAAAACATTTGTTTCTCTTTAGTGTACATGGCAAGGCAAATTTTGAATCAAACGCCGATCAAAGTCGACCGAATTAATTCGCAACCCTTCGTTCGCTCTCACTCGCTTAGTGTATACATGGCTTAAGTTGTTCTGTTCTAGTCTGGATGCGGCTTTAGAGGGCTTGACTGTTGACTAGCACTTGCACATTAATAAAGGAAGAGGAAATTAAATGAAATTATCATTATTAATATTATGATTGTTATTATGTATTACCGTATTATAAATCAATGCGTCACATAAATAAAAAAATGGTATTTTGTTTTATTGTTATCGTTTTAGAAAACAAATAAGTGTGAATTAAATAGTAGTTTAAGTAACATGTTTTTGTTCTTTAATTTGAAAAATCAAGGATCAGATCTATTTTTAAAATGTATTTGTATCAGGTGGAAAACAAAATTAACACAATAGTAACAAATTCAGTACTTTTAAATCTATTCCAACCCCCACAATTTAATCAATATGCCAATTGTTGTAAAACACATTTATTTGTTAGATTTATCCGATGGTTGAATGCACTAGTATTTCCAGTTATTCAGAAGGTTACTCTTTCATGTCAAGGCTTTCATTGGACTGTTGCGGTGAAACCCGGCCTATCATCACCCACAAATAGTCCATGTGTGTCATTTATTAGCGTAATCCAAGGTTCTGATCAAAAACACAAAAATACTGCAGGAAATAAACCAGTACTATCTGGCCCGTTGACGCATCGTGTGCCAATGTTCTAATGACACCTTTCAACTGTAGCCTTTAGAGTTAAAAAGAATATGTACGATCGAGATTTATGGTCGAGCCATATTAAAAACTGCAAAATGCAAATAAAGTAGGTTTAGCTTTATCATCTTATGTGTTATGCATGGACTTGAAAATAGACAACCCTTGGAACAATCAATAAGAATGCGAGAAGAGAATCTAACCAATTATATGGCTTTATACATAGCAGACGGAAAATAAATTCTGTAAATGTTTCAAATGGCTTGTGGTAGCCGCACTTTTTTTATTAGCGAGTTTTCTCTGTTTTAGTGTAAATGACTACGATTGCATTTATATGATTAAAATAAAGGAGAAATATCAAAGTTTTTATTGTCCTACTAGGAAGTAGATCTAATATAGGACCAGCCCAATATTCATAGATATAATAAAATAAAAACTACCTAAAAATTTAATTTGATTTAATTGTGCTTAAGAATTTTTTTTTGTTTCAAAAGCTACCGTTTAATTAACGTTGTTTTTTGAGTGAAACTTCAAGTGAAGTATTTTTAGAATTCTAAACTAGTGGTGCCAAGAGGTTAGTATAGTTTTATGAATAACATATTGTCTATTTTTAAAAAAATCACTTCGTCTCATAAACTGTTGTACTTTTCTTATGAACTGTTCACCACTCTACGCTTGAAATGTTAAAAAAAACTAGACACCATTTTCGTTAAGATGACTATACAAGAGGAACGGACTCGACTAAAGCAAAGACATTCGACATTGTTAGTAATACATTACTTCACTGAAGTTCTGGATTACTAAGACTATTTTTAGACACCCAAAGTGGTGCCAGAAGGGATCAACTATCGGAAACCCATTATCAACCTACCTCTTCTCACATATCACAACACGCAACTACCTTGTGTGTTTTTTATTGTGTTTTTTTCCTGTTGACTGACTTTTATTTAACGGAATCTTTAACTTTCAAGATCCAAACTATCGAAACTATTTTATATAAAAAAAAGTTGGTTCAATAGAACTGTGAGAATCGCTTTCACTTTACAGTGGGATAAGGTAAATGTTATTAATCTTCAAGGGTTTAAGAAAGCAAACAAAAAGGGATCTTACTTACGCTCAAAAGTGGAAGAATTGCAAGCGCATTTCACCGAATCCAAATTAGATTGAGGAAAGTTTCACCTATAATCGTCGATCTCAGAAAGAATTGAATCTATAGCAGATTATCTAGTGATTTAAGAAAAACCCAACTCGGTGGCGTAGTTGGCTAACGCGCTTGTCGTGTTGAGCTTCGACTGCTGAGGACGGGGAGATCGAGGTTCGAATCTCGGTCGGGTGAACTGGGGGTGGTTTTTCCAAAATGGTTTTCCACTCACCCTCCACGCAAATTCGGGTTCCCTTTCTCTAATTAAACCATCCCAATTCCTAATCCATTAGAGTAATTAGTACTTAAAGCGTATAACCCGAACGGGTAGTAATACGTGGTGCTAAATATAAAATATAAAAATTTAAGAAAACTACAGTGGTGGTTCACGTATAGGCACTTGATATTATCGATAACATTTAATATAATGAGTCCTTTTTTAAAAATTCTTTCTTTATTTTTGTAATAAAATATATATTCCTTAAGCTTAATGTCAGTACTTCAGTAGCCATCCCCCAGGTTATGAAAAATATACAACAATCTTTGTATGAAACTGTGCGCTTCACAGTGCCAGAGACGTGGTGTTTGACTGTTGTGCGCATGCGCACATAGAAGGAGGGTGGGGAGAAAGGCGGGACTGCCAGGTAGAGAGAGCACTGTTGCTCTCGCAGTGCCGGCTCTGGCGTGATGGTGGAAGGAAGTTGTTTTTTACTCAGCGTGTGTTTTGCTTAAAAACCGTGTAGCATATTCTTGAATGTGATAAAGTGTAGAATTAGGTTATTATTCTGCTTCCAGCTATTCTATTTGATTCTTTTTTTTTTGTTCTTTTATTTAACAGAAAGACTAAATGCACTTTCAGTATTTTCAATGGAGAAAAAATTCCTCAATTGTCATCCAGAGATCAAGGAGAAAATTATTGAACTTTTTGTGCAAATTAAAACAAGAAGAATGGATTTCATTTTGAATAGATCAAACTTGAACTGTATCAATTTAAGTTAAAGTAAGTAAAAAAGTTTTGTTTTGTTAAGATTTTATCAAGTTCCTGAATAAATTTTCTTTTTATACATGTTTTTTCCTCTTACACAATTTTAAAACAAAGGCTAAAAATTTTCTGGAGCAGCACCCCACTAATTTTAGCTACGAGCCGCCACTGGAAAACTATGTAGGTACTGAAATTTTACCGAATGAAACAACATGCTTTGTGATTGAGTAGTGTAAGGTGCAGCTAATGAAGATTTAATTTGTGAATCAATCAATGTATTTGGTGTTAAGATAACATCTAAATTTCTTTGCTTGGAAAACATTAAAATTATTGTAACACATATTAAATTTAGTAACGAGATAATATTAATTTGTGAATCAATCAATGGTTTATTCATCAATTAATATCATCTCTCCTCACTAAGCTTTAATATGTATTTCAAAAATAGTGAAATTTTGTACAATACAATATTTGCAGGACCTAACATAATTTTTGAAAGAACGTATGAGCCAAAATTAGCAGCATAAACAACTAGTAAAAACGTCGAGAATATAAGAACTTTGGTGGAAAACGCAATATCGACAATTTGACTTTTTTTAAAAGAAATACAATCAAAACTAACAAAGAAAATTTAATTTGGGCTATCACAGTGATAAAGCTTATGGCGGCACCCCATGTACATTTAAAGAGATTTAAAGACGCAACGTGTAGTTTATGCTAAACGAAGGGACAAATTCAAGTAGCATGTTATAAGAAAAAAAGGGAATGAATAGAGCAGCTTCATAAAATTAGAATTTGGGAGGAACAGGAAAGATGTAATGCAGTGGCTGAAGCTAAAGACCTATATTCACTTAACTGTATACATGAAATACAAGGAAGTGATGGAATTAAATCAAAGGTCAAACTAAGTGGAATTCTGATACCAGTGGAAGTGACCATGGGGGCTGTTTTTTCAGTAATATGACGGGAGACTTGCGACTGTATTAAAAATAAGAAAGCTTCCTTGAATTAATCTTCTCTAACTTTGCAGACTTGGACACATCAACGCGTCAACCTCAGCGAAGAAACTAAAATCCAGCTAGAGTATTGTGATTTCAAAAAGATTGATCAATTATTGTTGCAGAAATTAAAGGCTATCATTTACTTGGTAGAAACTGGTTTAGGGAAATGAGTATTAAAGCTCAAAGGGTGATGGTGGCTGAATAAGAGAAATACATTGACAAACTGTGCCACCAATATCCAACAGTTTTCACTGATAATCCTAGATAAATCTAAGACAGCCCATTAAACTGGAACAGAAGGAAAACGCTCATCCAGTATTTTTTAAGTATCAACAACATTTGCCCTAATACCAGTGGTTGAGAATAAAATCAAAAGCTGGCTCAACAGGGAGTTTTTGAGCCGTTGGACCACTCCAATTAGCCAATTCCTTTGGTACTAGTAAAGAATGATTACTGAACTACCGCAGCACTGTGAATAAAGCATTAAAGAAAGATACATACTATTTGCCAACGATCATTGACATGATAAGCACAGTCTCAAGGAAGATTTTTATTAAACTGGATTTATCTTCGGCTTATATATAGCTTCGAGCGGTCAATGAGGAGGCAGAAATTCTCACAGTGAACACTCACAAGGGCGTGTTTAGAGTACATAGACGACCGTTTGGAATTTCTGTATCACGGTAAAATTATTAACGATAGATGGATTTGTTTTCAGCTGGAATTCCAGGAGTAAAATCAATTTTGGATTACATTATAATCTCAAGAAAGAATTAAAAAAATCATGATGAGTGACGGAAGCAATATTATTGGGGACATTGTAAAAAGCCAAATTTACATTATAAATACAAAATTGGATTAGCTGAAATTGGATTCTTTGGATTCCGGAACAACGTAGAGTAGTGATGCCAGCAGAAACAATGACTAAAGCAATCATGTGAGCGCCATCACCTACACACTTACAATAATTACAATCACTTCTCAATTTAATCAATTACTAAAACAGATTTTTGCCCGTCAAGGTGACTACAGCCGAGATACTACATCGACTACCAGACAACGGAGCACCCGTGGTAGTGGACTGCAGGTAATGAAAATCCACTAACGAATTAAAATCTCTGATCAGGTCATATTTTGTATTGATTCACTGTGATGATGAAATAATTACTATTAAATGGCGGGGTATTACTGAATAGTTCTAGCGCACCGGGAAGATGGAGGGGAGAAACCCAATTCTTACAGGTTACATACATTTCAACCTATCGAAATGAATTATGCATATATTGACAAAAAAGCATTATCAATTATCGAAGGTGTAAAACATTTCCATCAGTACGTGACAGGACAGAAAGTGTTCTTCACGACTGGCCACAAACATTTGTTAGGTATATTATCTCAAAACAAGCTCATTTCAACTGAGAACGGTTTTTGCAAATCTCAACATTTACAAAAAGTAATATTTTTGAGAAAAGAAATTTTTTAATTTAAATAATTTAATATTTATGTATAAGATGAAAAAAATATTACACTCTATAAGGAATCACTAGATGAACAATATAGGTAATTTACATTGTATTTCTCTCATTAGCACCTTTGAAAAAAAAAGTTCAAATTTAAGAGTTTTGAGCAAAACTTGACATCTTCAAAATAATTTTTACTTCAAAGAAAACTGTAAACGTAATATTACGCTGAAATACAATTTCAAATCAAATTAGTTTAGTAAATGGGTTCTTTTGGATAGTCTACTTCTGTATTATTATAATCCTCTCCAAAAGTGCACTATAATACCTCTGAATATAAAAGCTTTGCCTCCTTTGAAGACATGTCAAAATAACGAAGAAGCTTTTTAACATATTAGCTTGTTTTTACACTGACGTGGTTTGAAATTTTCACTGTCAGTACTTTGTTCGTGTCTCTGGCGTTGGTCTTACCACTTTTTAGTACATCAACAATAATAGGGTAAGAAACGTATGTTGTATGAACCTTGCAAACAACACTTCCTCTCTTGTTTTGTTTTTTATAACTTAAAGTTCTTACTTCCGTCATCTTGAATGATATATTTTTCTTAAGAACCTAATTGGAATAGCCTTATACTGTCAACAACACCCAGTGATGTATATGTTATACTTGATGGACATGATCACACATCCTTGTAGATTACCAAAGTGTGACTAAGTTTATCGTTTGCTTGATTCTGAGGGGATAAATCTAACTGTTTCTTTCATTTTTATTGTGCACAAACATATCTCTAATGCATAAAACTGCTATTGTTGGAAAATTAGTGAAGTATTATATCACACTTGGGTGAATACATATTTACGTTAAAGGATATGCTGTTCTGTTTCATGGGTAATATTGTCCAACTAATACGAATAAAATCTTTATATATTAAAATATGTACCTGCCACTCTTGTTGTTTACATTCTGCCAATGCTACAAGGGCTATAAATTTGGCTATTATCTTGTATATTGTATTCAGAACAAGTTAAATAAACCATTATTGAAATATCTTTAGATACAATGAAATAAGGTAGCTAACATTTTGATAGCATTTGTTTGAATGACATACTTTGTGTAGTAGTCCTACGCCCAAACGATCGTTTTTAAGTTATTGGCTTTTAAGAAGTATTACTATATTAGCTTACATCAATTTATTAAAAAAAGCAAGTCACAAGTTTCCAACTTAGTTATGCTGTTCAAACCTTTTATTGACACATTTATTACATTTAACAAAATATAAATTGAGGTAGTCCTATCTCATATATTCATACAAATTAGTGAAAGATGGCCAAATGCCACATTATCTTGTATGTGTAAAACAGAGAAAAAGATACCCGAAGGTTTCTTCCTCTCCTATACAATGGCGTGCAAAAGACAGCTGGGAAATGTAGACTAATGATGCATATCCAGTTTATATAAGAGGTCACTGGTTACACGATATTGGAGCTAAGCCCGCAAAGGCACAAAAAAGGGTAGAGTGGGGACAGCAGTGCTCCCCTATACCCCAAAATTTAAACACATTTTCTAGCGAGTTCTCCCTATAAAAATTAGCTTTTTAGGAATTTGCAAGCATGCAAATGCTAAACTATTTTTATGGCTAATATAAAAAACAATTGCAATTGACACTCCTAAATTGAGCTTTTTCACTGTACTTTATAAAAATATAGTTATATATTGACTAAAATTAAATTAATATTTAAAATTGTAGTGGTCTTTTATAAAAAAGATTTAGTTTTTAATTTATTTCGAAGTTTACAAAAAGCTTTTAATAATGTTCACTATTTATTTATTGGTGCACAATTTTGTGTTAATGTATGAACAAACCTGTGAGATTTTAGTAGCTTAAATAGTAAATTATCTAAACATTTATACTACATGGAATATAACTTGTACAAATACAGATATAAAGTATAAGGCTTTTCAGGTGGGCTTACTATTCTTCCTTTCCAACCCGTAGTGAGATTCCTACTGATCATAATATCTTTGTTTCTAAAAACAAAAACTCTGTATTAAATAAGTATTACCCAGCCATAGCATAGAGGAAGCATTTAAATATGTGTTATATATATATGATATTTCATTGTATATTATGATGATCATTAACTATATATTATATACAGTACTCACATGTTAATAAATTATTAAGTTTATATATATATACTACAAATTAGATCAATAAATAAATCAGTATTTTAATTCATTTTTTTATATACCGGTATCAAAGCTAATAATCTCCCTTTAGAAATGAAGCTTATTTGATTTTAAACTCAAACATAATGTTTTGAGATGATTTGAAAATCATAATAGCTTACATGTACTTAATAAACAAATATATACTCATTTGTATCCAAATAAATAAATATGGATTCACATAATTTGTAGCCAAATTGTAGATTTTTTTTTAAATATATGGTTGACCGTGATGTAATTAGCTATCTTTTTTCTTGCTTAATTTATCGTGGAATACACTAGTTCAAAAATTGACTTGAGGAATCTAGTCTTCAGTGGCTAAATGTTCGTGTATTTTTAGGTATATAGAGCGAGCCCGATCTTAGCGTTAACTTTACATGGGAGTGTCCTATTAATCGTGATTTGTGCAATGGCTTCTCCAAGTATCCTCCAATGAGACAGTGATCTAGGAAGCTGTGTTTTCAAAGTGGTTCCTCCTGATTCTTCCCAGCGTGCATTGGGCGTGGAAATTTTACAAGTCCTGTCTATTGATAGTAATGATAATAATGTAGAACTTCAAAAATATAATACACTTTTGGGGGGATCTGGATTTTATGTAGGACTATGTGTTCAAGTCCGCAATGAAGTTATATATATCTAAGATGGTGTACAAGGGTTGAATGGGATATCTGTATTGATATGTGCCACCCCTATTATTTAAGCGAGATTTGCAAACTTACTTTGAAGTGTTGAATTACTTTTAATGTTTGTTGACTTTCTTTCCGTCAAGTATTCGAAGCATTTCAAGTTCATTACAATGAAATTATACCAATGTGTTAATGAGTGTTAATTATTCAAGACGTGGCTTTTTTTTCTCTGAGCAAGTCTAGGCCAGCCTTTTTGCCTATCCTATTCGCCCATTTTTGATAATAAAAGCCTACTTAATACATCTCGTTTTGTTTACGTATTAGCAATCTTTTTAACGAGTGTAAAGAAGATCACCAATAAGAATTTATCATATTACATCGAACATTATGGACTTTCGTAAGTGCTTGGATTTATTTACTTATTAGTTATCTAGGCCTATGTTATTATTTTGCACAATAATAATTGAACTTTTGAAAATTATTGGTTTTATATACCAGGTAGTTTTGTTATGATTAGTAGCCTGCATTTGAACATATTCGTCTAATATTTGATCTAACGTTTCTTAATAAAGTTGGGCGTAGTTTTTGTAATACTTCTTTTGGCATGGCATTAACTAGATCTTTATATTGTGTATCTTTAGGCCTACATGGGCTACAGCATAATAAATCACAACTATACTTTAATGCTAAACAAATAGGCTAATAAGGCTTTTAGCCTGCTCAAAATTTAAGTTGAATAAAAGGTCCAGAAATAAGAATATATTCTGACTCCTATGATCAAGCATTTCAATTTAGTTGCCCTACTTCTTGCTACATATCCAAAATTGTACTCTGAATGGGTTTCTTTATTCACTCATTTAAAGGTGTCTTTTCACATGTATAATTGTCATTAGAACCACTGTCTCATTTTTGGTTTTAATTCATATGCTTTCTACCTCACATACTATTTTATTGTTTAATATTTAATCATCTGCACATTTGGATATTAAAATTAGATTTCTTTTTAATGGGATCAGTGCACACATACACAGATCCCTTAGTCTAAATAGTGTCAGGAAATTGTATAGCCTAATTAGTTTGGGGAAATGGTGAATTTAATGGATATTCAGCCAAAGGGGAGAGGGGGCGTGGTAGTGTTGAGAAATGTGTCTTTTGCGGCCGATTTAAGTTTAACTTTAATATCAACTTTGTTTATTTTTGAAAGGTTTGTTCTTGGGAGATGGGCCCCTGAAACCTTCAAATCCCTTGATTCCTTAAAGATATTTTGGATTCGAGGCTCAAATCCTAAAAAAATACTATATAATTATATATATTTCTCAATTTTTCAAGTGAAACGTGCTCTAGAATCATATTACTGTTTATTGGCATTTCAGAACCAATTATAATTAGTAAGTTAACACTTATGCTTAACTGAATATAAGAATGATAGCTATATAGGGCCTATATTGAATGGATTTTAAGAAATAATGTAAACATTTAGTTAATATTTGTATTTTATATTGTATTATCTCTTATGTTAATAGCTAGTTAATCCAAGATTTGGATAATTTAGATTCGGGATTCGAAGATAAATTGGAGGTTTAGATTCGTAAAAAGAGGATTCGACCCAACTCTAGTTTGTTCCAAAAATGATTGTTTAACTTTTAACAAATTGAGTCAAGCTACATATTTTGATATTTTAGATAGTTATCCTTATCATTAAGGAATACTTAGTAGGCCTAATATTGATTTACCTAATTAAGAAAAATTAAAATTTTTGATCAATTTAAGTTGAGCTAAGTTAAAGGGTGAGTTATTTATTAACATATTTAAATTGTGCTGTGACCTTGGTAATGAGTCAATCGAGGCTAAATTTCTAAGATAGTTCAGTGCTAGGGGCCTGAAACTTGTGTGTTTTAAAAGCCAAAGAGTTTACAAGCTCTCACTTTAAATATAGGTGCTTTTTTACCATAGCACTTTAAAAAATTGATTTTAGATGAGTGATGATAAAAGTAGGTCTACAACCCGCCTCGATGACGTAGTTAGCTAACATTCTAATTTTGTGTGAGTTAGACTGCCGCGGACAGGGAGATCAAGGATCAAATATTGGTTGGGTGAACTGGGAGTAGTTTTTCCTAAATGGTTTTCCCACTCTACCTCCACGCAAATGCTGGCTCACTTCCTCTAAATTCAACCTTCTTATTTCATAACCTATTAGCTTAATTAGTACTTAAGTGTTTAACCTGAACAGGTAGAAAGACACTGTGCTAAATAAATAAAACTAGGTCTAAATATATAATACTTAGGCTAGGTCTTATGACTCCTGGATGAATATTAATCTGGTAGATAAATATTTCTGGTGGATAAGTTAAAAGTGCGTCTTATGACTGCCAAATAGCATTTATCTGCCAAATAAAAAATATTTATCCATCATATTTTTATCGGGAGGTTTAAGTACTTGATAACTTTTATCTGGAAGTTAAAATGGCCGTTGCCATAGTGATGCGTTGTTTTTCATCAGGTTTTGCCAATCAGAATCTGTTTTTAGGTTAAAATCTTGGTTTACGTGTTTAGTAAGCACAGGGCTCTAACTATATAAAGTTAGAACATTTAATTAATTCACTTTTATATAAACTGACAAGTTATTTGTAGAGTTATATTTATATAAGAACAAATTATCATAATGTGAGTATGTTAAATTAAATTTTGTAAACGTTGTACCCAACTATTGCCCACATTTTGGCAGACACCGAAATTAGTACTTGCAAGACAACTTTGCTTCTGTGTCCACGTGACCATAGATAAAAGTATAGTACGTGATGCCATCTGTTTCCTCGCACTTGTTTAGCCACCATTATTTAACAAATGTTGAGCATTCTCACCACTCGTGTTAACTTGATCCATGCTTGCTAGGTTGTAGCGCTATCAGCAGGGCTTATAAACATGTGTGCACCAGTAAAAACAGTACCAACTTTGCGTGTTCTGAATAAAAAATATTTATCCTACAGATTTCTATCTGGCAGATAAATTCAGTTCAAAGACATGCAAGACATTAAAGTGGCTGATAACTTTTATCTGGTGGATAACTTTAACCTCCCAATAGCAATATTTATCCGGTAGTCATAGACTGGCCCTTATCGAATTAACTTTTAATATCTTTTTGACTGCAAATACCAATATATTATAGCAAACAAAAATGTGTTAAATATTGCTGAACACCATCCTTTCTTAATTTACCCTGTAGGTGCCAGTAACCTTAATGTTGAAATATTTAAAATTAAGCTAAGTTATTATTTGCTAGGAAAAAGTAAGTTTAAATTAATATATTTTTACTTATTATTATTATCATCATCATCATCATCACTTAATACCCGGTTTGGGTTGTATCCACTTGCGCTAATGTGTAATGGTAGGGTGATTGTGAGATGAAATGTAGTACCTACAGTTTAACGTGGGATCAAAACCACGGTGGAGACCTGGCATTCCACACATTCACAAGTTGTGATTAATACACGTCTTGTCAGAGGTGAAGGAAGGGTTTGGCAATCAGATAAATCTGCGCTGGAACCGAGGATTGAACCCCGAAACCCCAGCATATAAGTCTTGACACCTTACCCCTAGACCGCCAGGTCACCAGGTTTTTACTTGTTCAAACACACAGTTTTAAAACATTTTATGTTTTCTGGACTTCATAACACTTTGTCTTAACAATAGGCCTATTTCTTTTATTGGCACTGCAACTCACTACCCGTTCAGGTTGTACGCCTATTCCGCTTTTAGGGATTATAAAGGATTAATTTGGAGGAAGTGCCTCCACATTTGTGTGGAGGTAGTGTAAAACCAGTTATTGAAAACCACCCTTCTGGTAATTTGGGCCTATATTCAATGTAGGGACTTTAGTATCAATCTCCATGTTTTATTTTCAAATAAAGTTAATTTCACTCTAAGAATAGTTTCATCATAAATTTGCAATTCATAAAAAAATCCCTTCATAAAAATTTTAACCTAAATGTCAAGCATTTTTAAAAACCTTTGTTAAATATATGATTCACTCGGCTAGTTGAGGAAATTATGAAACCAATTGGAGTTATTTTACACCTAGCTAAATGATTGAAAGTACAAGTTATGGTATTACAAAATTACTGCCTTTTTTTTCAACAAACCTTAGTTGAGACAAAAAAGAATTGTGATTAAAACCATCTAGGGACCTAGGATCGGTCTAAGTAGTAATGGCTTACGGTATGTCTTATAGTTAGGCCTATAATATAGATAAAATGCTATAATGAAAGAATTGATAAAATTAATACAAATATATAAAGATAGTCAAAGAAAATATATAGGCTTACTGTAATTGAGATAAGGTTATATATATATATATAATGTTACCGTAGAGAATATATAACTAAGTAATATGGTAATAATTAGGTGTGCGAAACTTCGACTTGGCTTCAAAACAAATATCAGCTTCTACTTCACTTAGAATACAATTCTGCCTTCATCAACTCATTGATACTCACAGCTAAAATTCTCAATTTATGGCCAATTATTGCTATTCTATGCTGTTATATGCATTACAAATTAATATTTTGGTGAATCAATCTGAAGTAATTAAATTGTAAATTGTGATATAACTTGAGTTGTCAAAATAAGACAATATTATGATCTATTATTCAATAAAACATTTATCAAATAATCAGTTCATACTTCCACATTTATCAAAATATCGCGTCTTACTACCTGTTTAGGTTATATGCTTTTACTAATTACTCCTATGGTTTTAGGGATGAGGAAGATTATATTTAGAGGAAGTGTACCCACATTTCCACGGAGGAAAAGTGTAAAACAATTTTGTAAAACCACCCTCATTTACACCCGACCAAGATTTGATTCTCAATTTCCCCATCATCGGCAGCTTACTGTAAGAGTAGCACCTTAGACTATGCAGCTACCGAAGTGGGTTATAGAATTATTCATAGAGATGTTTACTATAGGTCTAATAAAGCTGATCAGTGCTAGAGGAATATATTTTTTTTATTAAATTGTCTGGTCTTCTATGGTATTTAAGTCATCTTTTTAAAATTACTTTTTTCCATAGTGTACTGAATTAAATGATTTATGGGATATTTGAACTAAAACTCGTTTATCCCTATCTTGAGCTAGAAAATTCTACTTTGAAACTACTTTCTGTTTATTTTTATTTATTTTGAATGCATGAAGACAAATTTGATGAATCAGTCTACTTTTATATGTAATCTACCGGTACCTAGGTCCGATTGTTAACCAGTTTAGGTGTGGCCATTTCTTACAGTATTTTTTTCCGACACACTCAACACTACACATTATTGTCGATAAGGCTGTTTGATTTTGAGTCTACATCACTACTAAATATATATTTCAAAAGCACCACCAACATTGAAATATGTGTTTATATTCTCAAAATTTCATACTGGTATTGTTTTGATATATTTTCTCTAACCTAGCCGTGTGGTTTAGTACTAGGGGACTATTTTGGACTGTCCATTTTATAATTTTGGGTGAAGATAATGAAATTCAAGTGATTGCAACATCATTTGCCAATCAAGCTCAGGTTCTGAGCCTGTCATTGGCACACTTTTATTGACATTGTGCAAACCAGCACTTAAGTTAAAAAATCTAAAATAGGCCTAGTTTACAGCTAAGAGGAGTAAGATTATAGTTCAGCATTTTTTTTTCATGAAGTATAGATTATTTTCAAACTTTTTTTTTCGTACCACATCTTAATACTAATGCGGACTATTCACATATTTACACTAACGGGATAGGAAGGCAGAAGGTAGACGGGAGTTTAAAGGAAGTTTACCGGCATTTGTGTATAAGGAGCATGTATACACCATTCAGGAAATAAACCACTAATTAAACTCTGCTGAGATCCTAACCCCAACTGCCTCGTCACCGTCAAATTGAACTAGATATTATACCTACTCGTCGTGAGTTGAAAAGAATGGTTTATCTTTGGTATGAAAAACACATTATTCCACTTTTTATGAATAGCGTTTTCTAGTTACTTGTTCATAATTTTAGCAATATATCAAAAATGCCTATAATAATTCTTGACTGCATATAAACTAGTTGAAATACCTTTTCTTGTATAGTGCTCTGGTAAAACTAAGTTTATCTAGACCTACTTAACTACAAGAGTACATATTGTTTGAGGTTGAATAATACATAACCCTCTATGGTGGTCCGATGGTCTAAGGTGCTACTCTCGAAATAAACTAGACTGCCTATGACAAGGAAATTGGGGTTCGATCCCGGTCGGGTGTACTGAACGTGGTTTTTATAAATGGTTTCCCACTCTCTCTTTAACACAAGTGCGGGTACACCTCCACTAAATTCAACCTGACTCATCCTTAGCTCATTAGCTTAACATAACCTGAATGTTTAGTAAGACATGGTGCTAAAAACCCATGGGTAGTAATAATTTGAGTAGCTCATGGTAGCACAATATGGCACTTTAAATCTAAAACATGACATTCAAATCACTATCCTAATATAATTATCATTGCGTCTTACTACCCATTTGGGTTATACACACTTACGCTAATGTGTATGGGTAGGGTGATTGTGAGTTGAAACTGAGAACCTACAGTTTAAAGTGGAATCCGAACCACGGTAGAGGCCTGGCATTCCCCACATTCACAAGAATCTGTGTCGGGACCGAGGATTGAACCCCGGACCTCCAGCACAGAAGTCTTAACACCAGACCGCCAGGTCCCCTTAACTACACAATATTATTTTAGCAATCGAACATACCTTTGAGATATATTATTGATAGAAAATAATCTATCAACATTTCATGTTCACATTTTTAACTTTGAGGGCTATGAAAGAAAGAGATGGGTTTCAGCTGACTTGTATTAACCTACATAACATGAGTGTGACTCATGATGTCACCATCAGTATGATTCATTAAACATTGCAATAGTGTGACACATTCTACATTGCATTTGTGTGACACATACATTCTCTACATAGGCCAACTTTACTTTAAACTAACTATCAGAGGATAACAGAAACAATTGCTGGAGGGGGAAGGGGGTTTATAAAAATATTTAGGACAATTTTTTTACGCTACTTCTTTGTTTTGTGACCTATTTTAGACAAAAATTAAAGGAAATAAATTGATTTCTTACTAAACTAAATTCACTTTGCCTAACCTTCACCAGGAAAGAGCGTATGGAAAATCACATTGTATGTAGTAAACAAATAAATATCCCCCCTAAGTCTGGCTAGGATTGGTTATTCCCCCCTGCTCCAAATTTCCTGTGTTGTTGCAACATAGTGGCTTGTACAGTATTGAACTATTTTGTGTCCGATACTATTCAGGAAAATATAGATTGCAAAGTGTGTAGATTTAAGGTTTCAGCCACTATTTTCACCATTAATAAAAAAAAAATGTTGTGCACATTAAAGTTAAACTATATTAAATAACAAATGAGTGTGTAACCTAAACGGGTAGTAAGACGCGGTGCTAAAAAAAAAATTAAGAATGCCTCTGAGTTGGTGAGTTGTGATTTAATATAAACCTAGATTATTGTGTACATTTTATAAATTGCCTAGTTTATCATAAATTAATAAAATAAAAAATTATTTGATTATTTAAAACATTTACACTTATTTAGTTGCATTAAAGGGAAATATAGACATTAAGTTTTCAAAGTACAAAATTATGTAATTTTATTTAGTATTTTTTAATATCATAGTTACATAATTATTACACTTTGTAAATCTGAATATTTTCCTTGGTTTAAATTATTTTTTTCATTTCTTGCATAGGATACATACTTGATAAGGAAAACAAGGTATTATGTTTGAAATTTGATTTTTCCAAAACTCAATTATATACCAATACATTTCTAGAAAAATTACTTCAACTTTTTGACATTTCTCAAACAATTCAACGACTGCCAAAATGTGAATCAAAAGGTGATTAGGTTAGCACACACCTGGACTTTAATAGCATGCCTCTGCAGCTTTTGAATGCTGTTGTGAGCTTTAAAAGATTTGGATGGGGGAAACATTTTTATACAATCCTCTCCTTAACATGTCTTCCCTCTGCTCTAGGTTGTGCAGTGTGCACATAATGTGATTAGTGGAATAATGGTTTTTTAATTGTGAGATAAAGAAATATATTATGTAAGGATGAAGACTGGGTCACATACTTAATTCTCAATACATGACCATGCAAATTTTAGAATATTATTAATACCACTGTTGAATTGTTTGATCTATCCATAAATATGTATCTAAAACTACATATAATAAAGTAGTATATTGAACAATTCTGTGACCACATACAGGTGGTTATTTATTATTTTAGCACCATGTCTTACTATCCGGTCGGGTTATACACTTTTGTACTAATTGCAATGATGGTTTTAGGGATTAGGTTGAATGCATCCCCAAATTTATAAAAGATAGTCAAAGGGCACAGGCTAGGGGGGAGGGTGTCTTGTGGCATGTGTGGGTGATGACAGGAGTGTACACAACATTTTAGTTGGAAAACCTGGAGAAAACAAAATGCCTTGGTAGACCAAGAAGTCAAAGAGAGGATAATCTTAAAATGGATTTTACCCCCATCAATGGCTGAGTGGTCTAAGCGTCACCCTCGTGTTAGACTGGCCTGTGGATGATTGGTAGATCAGGGTTCAAATCCCGGCCCTGTCTACTGTTGGTGTTATTTCTTAAATGGTTTCCCACTCTCCTTTCACGCAAATGTGGGTATACTACCTCTAAAATGCTTCCTTCTTCATCAATACCCCATCAGATTAATTATCATAATATGATATGATATGTATATTATACAGGTAGTAAGTAAGTCGTAGTCATACAAAATTGATTTGAAGGAAGTTGTGTGTCAGGTTAAGTATTGGATGGAAGTATCTCAGGATAGGGATTAATGGTAAGCTGATGGTCTGGTGCCCATAAACTTTCAACTTCCTAAAGCCCAGTGATTTAGTTTTGTTAGTAAGTGAAAATAAAATCCAACATAGGCTATCCTTGTTTTTAATAACAGTTCTTTCGTATTGTCAAAGACAATTTATATTTTCATTCGTGTATGTGCAGACTGCATCTCTTGCATGAAGCAAAGAGAAAGGAAACATTGTTAAAAATTAAATCATAAATTAGAAATAGTTAAAATGATAAAATTGGAAATTTTTGTGATTTAATGTCAATTTTTTTTCTACATTCTACAAAATAATTTTGTTTTTAACTATTAATATCTTGATGTCTGTGCATTTTTTTATTCCTCTATATATTTGTGGTCTTTCATTGAGACGTGTATCTTTCTTACCCTATTTATTATACATACGGTATTTATTTTTTCAAAAAATTACTTTGTCTGGTAAGGTATGGTTGGAGGGGGGCATTCAAGCAATATAGTATAGGCCCATCTACAATTTATTTTTGTAATAATTAATTTGGATTCTAAAATCTAACTTTCTTTAAGATGGTGACAATAGTAAATTTTCTTAAATGCCTTCCCCTCAGTGTTCTAAATTTTAAATGTGGGCCTTTTGGCCAAACTATTTTGACACACCTGACTTACGTCTTGCCATATCATCAAAGGATGTTCAAAATAAATTTAACAAGATAAAAGTACATTAGTATTTCATTTGAGAGAAAAGAGCTGGTTATGAAAAATGAATAAGTGTGGTTGCTATGGACAGGTTTTTGCAGCCTTATAAAAACAATAAATTTAATATGGGAAATTGTTTAAGGTTTGAGATATGCTCTCATTGGTGCATTCCAGCCCATATTAAATATTATGACTGACCAATATCCCATTTTTGATGTAGGCGAGTCATTTTTTTTATTTGGTTATAATACATATTTATTTTTATTCATTTACATATTAATTTAGCTTTTATTTAAATTTGTTTGTAAAATAATCATAAGTAATTGATATTTTGGCTTGAAAGAAAAACTGACATTCTCTGTATGCTGGGTAGTAAGTATCCGCTCTCTTTGTCTTAGAACTGTAATTTTATAGAATGCTATATTTATTTTTTCCAGGTATTTTAATGAAGCTGCAGTGCCTCAAACAATGTCGGACAACAAACGTGATTTTGGAACTTGGCTTATTTATTTTCTGGCAATGACAAGTCAAGAACTTAGATGGTAAGTTCTTGTAATGTTTATTTTAGGTAAAAGTAAACATTCTATGGTAGGATTTTGATAAGAAGGACCTTTATATTATTGTTATAAAAACATTTTTTGTGATCAATGTTTGCTATCATTTTACTTTATTATAGGTATAATTTTATATGTATTGATACTAACAAGTAAATGTGACACATTGCATATGATGTGACTTATAATATTATTAAAATTGTTTAACACTAGTGTCGTGATGATTTGGCCCAAATAAACAAACTGGTACATATCCACTTTAAACTTTTATTGAATTTATAATGTAATCTATTTGAAACTCTATTTTCAGTTGTGGTTCTTGCCTTGTAGCCGATTTACATTTACAAAATAAAGTACTGTATGGTAAATATTTAAAAAGTTTATTTCTCGTTTAGTCTTTACTGTCCCCATACACTTAACTCTATTCCAATTTATATCTCAATCAGAAAATGGGCAAATTCTATTAAAACAAACATAAATGTTATGTGAAAACTTAGAAAAGTAAGTTAGGCAAACCCATACTTAAAATTATTTTAACTCGGTTTCCATATTATCCGGCTTGGAATGCCACCATTTTAGACTGGATATTCATGACGCTAGTGTAGGCTAGTTATTGTTTCAATTGTCAAAAAAAGCTCCTCTATAGTTGAATCGGACCTTAAATTGGTTCTAAATTTATTAACCTCAACACATTGTCTATGAACAAAACATTCCATAAATTATTAGGAAGTTTTGAATTGACATTAAATGTAGGTTATTTCATTTAATAGTTTTTTAATGAGCTACTAATTGTATGTTTAATACAGTCTCACTTTAAAATGTGACTAATAAAGCCATTCATCTAAGAGATTTATAATTTCTTATAGCCTGCTGTGAATGTATAGTCTGAGAATTTTTAGAAATCTAACTATTTAACAATTGTATCTAATTAAACTAGCATTTTGTTGTATTGTTGTTGCTAGTAATTATGGCATACTCCTAACATCACTATTATTTAATCTTTCCAGCACATCTCAGCACCCATTTAGGTTATACACTTACATTAATTATGCTTAAGAAATAGGTTGTGAATGTGGGGAATGCCAGGCCTCCACCGTGGTTCGGATCCCACGTTAAACTGTAGGTCCTCCATTTCATCTCACTATCACCCTACCATTACACATTAGCGTAAGTGCGTATAACCCAAACGGGTAGTAAGACGCGGTGCTAATTATAATAATAACTTAAGGAATAGGGATGGAGTAGATACAAATTTAGAGGGAACAAACTCGCATTTGTGCATTGAGAGTTTTGAAAATCATTTATGAAAAACCACCCTCATTAAACTCGACCGATATTGGAACCCTGATCTCCCTGTCATTGGCAATACAGTCCAACATGAGAGTGACATGTTAGACCACGTGCCCACAGATGAGGCTTACAGAAAGGTTCAAATTTTAGAAAGAAAGAATCTTGGGTAATGTATTTGGATTGTCTTCATGTTGTGGCTCTATAGAACTAAAAATAATATAATTGTGTTTTTTTTTAAAAAAAACCTGAGGGGCTCGTCTTTTATTCAAGCCTTGACCACCCTTTTGTATATTGCAAGCCTGACACCTTTTTTTAAAAGCTATTTAAGGTAACAACACTAACAATAATATGACAAATAGGATAACTCATCAGTATAAAATGTAGAAAATTGGGACCTAAAGTATTATTTTTTGTCTTCACCTGGGGTCATTATAATTGAGTCATTGTGTTTTTTTAGGCACGTTTTAACCCCCACTTAGCAATCACGGGTTTAAATCCCACAGATTTCAAAGTTCGATTTAATATGTGGTGCAAAAGCAAGTAGAATAAAAGTGTTAAGTAGTTTACAGATGTTGTCTTAATTGCCAATAGTCCCACGCAAGTTAGGTGCCTATAAAAACTATTAAAAATATTATAATTCAATACAGCTGATCTTCAAAAGCTCTTTGTCTATATGATTTTAATTTAATTAACTTACTTTTGCTCTAATTCTTCTGTAAAAATGAATGTTGGACTGATATTAAATTATTGACCTATTTTGGTTTTATTAGGGGGTTATTACTTTGTAGGCTTTTCTGAAACAATGGGTGTTGAGATAATACATCTTAGGTCCTTGATGCAAAACGGAAAAATAAAATTTTCAATACTTTAATAGCTCCATATAAATACAAAAGAAAGTTTATTGGTTCTATATATCTTAATCAAGCCAAGGTATCAAAAGGATTTCCTTTCAGAGGCACTATAACTGATGATAGTAGTTGCCTAGTAACATAAATAGCCTATATCTTTACCCGGCTTGATAAAAATATTTTGTTGTTAATATTTACATGAATTGCAATAAAGACAAATCATTTTGAGGGAATTTTTCTGTAGACATTTGCTATATATACAGAAAATGGCAATATTAACTTTTATTTATTTATTTGAAATCTTACCGTGCACTTTCTGAACCAATTGATTACATCAGCACACAAAATATTTATTATTATACTGATATATATTATTATTAGCACCTGTTCGGGTGATACACACTTACACTTATGTGTAATGGTAGAGTGATTGTGAGATGAAATTGGAGGACCTACAGTTTAATGTGGAATCCGAACCACGGTGGAGGCCTGGCATTCCACACATTCACAAGTTGTGATTAAAACACGTCTTGTCAGAGGTGAAGTAAGGGTTTGGTAATCAGAAATCTGTGCCGGGACCGAGGATTGAACACCGGACCGCAGCACAGAAGTCCAACACCTTACCCCTAGACTGCCAGGTCACCCTACTGATATATAAGGTTCTATACAAACTTTTTATTTGGAAGATATGAAGGAACACATTAACATACCAGTATCCTTCTTGTATGCCTTTTTTAATGTAAAATTATGATTATTTTGGAGTGTATTTTTGAATCATTTTTTTATCGAGTGTCTAGAATGAAATACTATTTTTTGTAGTAAAATGTGAGTTAATAATTTAGATATATTTATTGATTTAAGTTTTCAAAAGTATTTACCTTATTTTCACAGAATTTATTGGGATTGTCTTTCCAGGTTAAAATCATTTCGGGTGGAACATGGATTTATAGATGTGTTCAAATTTGTAACACTATAAGATATCAATGAATCACCATGTCAAACAACAATCAGTTGGTGGATTCATGTTTGTAAGTATTGTTCTTTTTAAATATATCTCCAAAGGGATACCTTTTCATAAAAGGAAAAAGAGAAAACCTTTACTTTGAATGTGGTCTTAACAGTCGAGGAAAAGGAACAAATATTTTATTTCTACCATTTTATTTAAACACACAAGATCAGTTTTAAGGGTGTAGCTGGAGGTAATTAACTAAACACTGACACTCTTATTTATTTGAATATATTAAACTTGTTCTCAGTTCTGTGGCAAAAGCTCAGATTCTGATCACGCCTAGCCCAAAAAAATAAAACCTATAAATTCAAGGGCGGGAGTTGAACCATACTTAGCACAGTTATAGATGAATCAAAACGACACTTAGGGTTTGTGGCACAGTTGATGTAAGTTGTTATTCGAATAATTTCTTTGTTTTTTTGTAGAGGGAGGAATTGGTGGAGATTGTTATCTATTTAAAATTTCCTGAGGATGAGCTTATTATACTACCAGAAAACAAATGTAAAATGCCTTTGTATTGAAAATTGTTTAGACAAACTGACTCTAAAAATTTCAAAATTATTTACTGGACATTGATTTTCAGCTTTATTTGCGAGTCTGACCTAACCAAGGCATGAACGATTTTTTTTTCTAACTAGTAAACATAATTTGTATTAAATATTGATGTTGAACCATTGTTAGCTTATTCTTTACATTCCTTCCCCATTTTACTCCTCCCTATCACACTTTAATATAAACAAATAATGCAGCAGAAAGAACTCTTTAGTATATGTTGTCATTTCTCTTTGTAAATAAAGGTTGTTTAAACTTCACCCTCACAATTTTTTTAAATAAAATTTTTAAAATGTCTGTCATCAATCTTGAACTCCCCATTTAAAAAGAAAAAGGTGAAGTTTCAATATGTATCATGTGACTAGACTACAGCAGGCAAGCCAGTTGTAATCTCAGTGCAACCAATGTGTGTGTTTTGTCTTACATATGTTTGTAATTTATTCTGCTTTCTGCAGCCAGAAACAAATGTTTATATTTATGTGCATAAGATTTTATAAATACCTGTCATTGAATTATTTTACATAACACTTAGAAACAATGGATCTGCAACACTTTTTTGTTTCTCTCATATACTAAAATAAACCCTTTAACTTTCACTAGAGTACATATTTATGGACAACTAAAATTTAGCAACATACCCTTGAACTTTTTTTCTATATAAATTAGTCTAAATTTGATCAAAGTGATATTTTGTTTATGGTCGTTGTGTTGGTTTCAGCGTCCCCTGAAAATTATATTAATCTAGTTCAATATAAAATAAGACACTCTTAGATAAGTTCAAATCCTGGTTATATCAAACTAATATTTTTACAAGTATTTTTCAGAAAGGTTAATGTTTGAGTATTACAAACCTGGGGCATTATCCCTACCCCACCATTAAAAGATTTTAATGTTCACCATATTTTCCTGGATACATCAACTGAAGAGAAGTGTGTATTTTCATCTTTATTATGGACAAAAACTTCCACCTTTATCAAGTACTCACAAACAAAATAATAAACTCTTAACAAATTTTATTTGATTTACCAAACTTTTTGAAAACTTGGGCTGATTTTATATATATTAATTTATTTAATTTTTTCTTTTAACTACATTTAAATTTACATAACGTTTCAATAATTCCAGGCCTGGCTTATTTTTGCATTAATTTATTTTCATCTCCACTCCCTTGCAAGTTTGAAGTTTGAACCACCTCAAAAACAATGTTGCTTTTTTCTGCATTTTCCCTTTACAAATAGACATTGCACGGAATGATTGTTGAATTGTGTTTAAGTTGTGGTCTGAATGCTAAGAACCAGGACACTTTTATTGTGAGGAAACCATGCAAAAACATTACCAGTACATTTATTTTTCCATTCATTCTGACTAAATTTAAGTGTATATTCTTGTGAGACCACTTCGAAAATACTCAAATTTAGATTAGTATCAATTATTGTGGATTCTCACAATACAACATGTGAAGAGAATTGTACGACTTGGTAAATTTTTCTTGAGATTCTTCGGAAAATAATTCTTAACCAAAGTGGATATGACTCCTAAATCACAAGCGTTGTTTGACCAAAAGCCAACTGAAAAATATAGTAGTAGAATCTTGCTAATCCAAACTAATTGGGAGCAAATCTTTTTCGCATTAGCAAAAATTTGGATTAAGTGAGAGAATATAGAAGACTCTAAAAGAAAAAAGTGTATTTTTCTCAAATTTTAATTTACAGTTGAATGAGTTTTAAAAAATATAACACATAGCGTGTTTTGTAGTTAGATACATTACTTTAACTATTTTTAGTTACAGAAAAACACATTGTGTTGACTACATGTTAATATTGCACATTTAATATTACTCGTTCTTTTAATTTTCTATTGAGTTTGTTATCAATAAAATATATTTCATTTGGCTTAGTTTACCTCCCCCTTCTACCCCACCCTCTTTCCAAGAATTGGGTTCGAATTACCTGTAATTTCATACTACTGGAGTTTGGTCTAACGGGGTTTTACTGTATGCTAATTATTACGGTGTACAGTGTTTTACAGCTCATCTGAGCTCCACACATATTTACACTAATGCAATAAGAATGAGGAAAGTAGAATTTCAGGGTGGTCACTGCTCGAGAAAACAGGAAATTATGCTTTAATTTTGTGAATTAGAAAAAAAAAACCTGGGAAAAGTGCTTGTTAGGGATGGAATAGCTTCTTAAGACATACAATCATAAAAAAAAACTTGGTCAACAATGAGTCTAAATAGATTTTAGGGCCATTCAATTTTTAAATATTTCTCGGGGCTTGCTACCTGAACGTTCTTAGACTTCGAGGATTTTTTTTAACCCGCATCCCAAATATCCACATACACAAATAAGGTACCATCACCACTGAGTGTAATACAGGTGTGTGTGTATATACTATTCTTTAACATGTCTACTCTCTACTCCTGTCAAAAGCACACATCATCAGTGAAATAATGACTTTCTCATTCAGATCTTAAATTGGTTTGAGGACGTAGAGCAATTCCATGGTAGTACCCTGATTTTTTTTGGAGGGGGGGGGGGGAGAATTTCTTT
>CABFOW010002583.1:0-64803 GCA_902141385.1 Timema californicum | reverse complement strand
TATTATTATTATTATTATTAGCACCGCGTCTTACTACCCGTTCGGGTTATACGCACTTACGCTAATGTGTAATGGTAGGGTGATTGTGAGATGAAATGGAGGACCTACAGTTTAACGTGGAATCCGAACCACGGTGGAGGCCTGGCATTCCCCACATTCACAAGATGTCTTGTCAGAGGTGAAGGAAGGGTTTGGTAATCAGATAAATCTGTGCCGAGACCGAGGATTGAACCCCGGATCTCCAGCACAGAAATCTAACACCTTACCCCTAGACCGCAAGGTCACCATCATTGAAGTTGTTGGTGCTATAAATTTTAAAGGATTCCAATGATATACTAAACCAGGTATTGATGATTGGATATAAATAATTACTAACAATACTTGCTCACATTATAAAATTTGGTGGCGTGTTTCAACACACCATTTAAAGTAAATTTTCACTCAGAATCATATGTTAAATGTCTCACAACCAAAGGTAAAGCCATAAATAACAGAAAAATTATTTATTCTGCAGAAAAACTGAGAACTATGCTGGAATTTTATTTAAGCATGTGGCCACTCTGAATTTAAATTAAATCTAGCTCCAAAGTTATAGTAGGAGAGTAGGAAACTATTTATGGAAACATCCTTTTTTCACCTGGACAGGATTTGAACCCCAACCTGGTCACCAGAAAACCAGTTTAAATGAGGTTGATATGTTTGCTTGCCCATTTGTGTGGGATATATATTATATTTAATAATTGAAATAATTATATTTTCACTTCCTGCTCCTTTTTTTTAACATACTGTGCTTGCTAGAACTTAAAAAGAGAACACAATAAATTTAATTGAATTATTTAATTTTACTGATTCAGTGGCTACATGGTCTAACACGCCACACTTGCATTAGACTAGACTGCCGATGATAGGAAGATTGAGGTTTGAATCTCAGTCGGCTGTACTGAGGGTGGTTTTTCCATAATGGTTTTCCACTCTCCCTCCTTGAAATTGTGGGTACACTTCCTATAAATATAATCTTACTAATCCTTAAAACCTTAGTATAATTAGTACATAAATATATAACCTGAATGGGTAGTAAAATGGGGTGCTCAAAGAAATTATTTCATTTTAATAGTTTTGAATTATTTTTTATTTGTACAGAATGTTAAATCTCGCATCAATTTATTTATTTGAAAACTATATATTAACTTAGAATTTAAATCCATGATTTTCAGCTCTATAATTTATACCACAGATCATTTCTAGATATGTTCAGGGCTACATTTAAATGCATATGCTGGCCATTGGCATACATGTTAAAATATAATAGCATTAAATATTGTGCCCAAATGTCTGTGTTTAACTTTGAAGAAAGAATAAAAGTGAATTATTTTATCTACAGATATTTATCTAAGTCAAAGTAGATCTTGTCTCATTCTAAAATATTATTATATAGCATTGTAGTATTTTGTTCTTTATTACATTTTCATATCCAAACATTTATGATAAGTTAAGTAAAAACAATGTGTGTACCAAAATAGTTGAAACTGATTTAATTTTTATTCTGTTTTTTTTTCTATTAAATTTAGAGTCATACTTATCCACTTTAAGTTTTCAAACTAATCAATTATTTTTGATTACTTCATTTAGTACCTATGCACAAATAAAAATTTTCATGGCTCACTATTTAATTACCTTTTGAACACCAAGCACACATTAAGTCACTAATCTTATAGAAGATAAAGGAATAATGTAAATTATAAATACCCCAATAGGAGGCTACTAAGTGTTGTTGAAACCTGTGTGTTTGTTCAAAAACTTTAAACAAAAGTGTGTTTACATGGTTATAAAGAAGTACCACATTTCTTTAATCAGATAGGTGTAATTTAAATTAAATAATTTCCAGTAAGAAAATAAAATTTACTTTCAATATCTCATCTTTTATTTTCTGCATCTCGCCTCTCATTCAGGTTATATGCCTAAGTACTAATTGCACTAATGTGTTAGAAATGAGAAAGGCTAAATTTAGAAGAAGTGAATCTGCATTTGTGTTAGGGGAGAATGGAAAACCATATAGGACAAACAACCCTAAGTACTTCCAGCTGGGATATGAAATTCAATCTCCACGCCTACGACAGGCCATTATATTGAGAGAGACCCTTCAACCACAGAAGCAGGTTGTATAATTATCTATTAACATAGCTAGGGGGAAATAATTGGTAGTCTTTTTGAAAATGTCGTGAAATGTTAAAATACTTTTTGTCCAAAGGGTCAATTTCTTTCAACCTGTATGGTCTTTGCATGAATAAACCAGTAATGCTCCAAAGGACTAGTGTACCAAGCCAAAAAAATGCACGTTACTTAGAACCACACAAAATTTTCATGATCATGTAATAAATTCATTTACTCAGAATGGTCCAAATAATCAGCCTATAAAATATATATTTTAAATTATGTCTGGTCATTACACTGCAATCTTAAATGGCTAGCGCACAAACATTCTACATTACTCCTAGCCAAATAAAATTTTAAAAGGTAAGTGTTTATATATATTCTAACGCACAATGCTTTCCTCACAAAGTACATTACTGTGGCTCGTTTTTGGTTATTATCATTTAAACCATTACTGTGCTTTATGTATAATTCAACTCTTATAACAAATGATAAAAAAGGTAGAATCATTCAGGGTAAAAGTTTTAATGTCAGTAAAAAATATAGTATTGCATTCATCAATGTAGCTGTCACACATCAATTTGAACATTCACTTGTTTCCTGATATATTAGTGAGTAGCTTGGCTTAAGCCACTTCAAATGTGTTTGCATGTTATTTACTTTATTAACTTTAGAACTGAAGAGCAGAGCTTTGACAAAATTATCTATACAGAAAAAGCACTTGAAAGAATTAATCTAAAGAATATTTTTCTTTTAGGAATGTTGACTCTATTACATAATAAAAATGTGCTTTTAAGTTTGTTAGGACATTTATTTTGATCAGGATTCAAAACAATAAAATTTAAGCACATCTTGTAAAGATTGGGTTACGATAACTGCATACATTTAATTAATGGGTGGGTCTATCAAAAAATATTCCAAAATTCAATTCAATGTTGAAACAATAATATTGATAATAAAGGTATTAATTCATTTGCATTGGAAATGTAATTGCTGCCAACTTTTAGAATATAAATTAATTAACATTGTTAATGTGTTAAATATAAGGGCACCGGTGTGCGATATTAGATTGACATATTAAATAAAATAATTTTTACTTTTATAAAGTCAAATCATAATTCCTTCAGTGCAACATTTTATAAAAAAAAAACTTTCTTACAATACTTTTAATTAATTGTACTATAAAAGTATAGTTTTATCAATTTTACTTTTTAGAACTTTGTATGCTTTAATAGAAATCAACAATAATCATGTTGTAGATATAAGTCATTCACGAGCTAAGTTACCTGGATGACAGCTCGAAATGTTACTAGATGTAATCCCTAATATATCACTACGCCAACAGCCTGACATCTATCACTTTGGATGACTGTAATGAAAACAGATGGTAATTTATTAATGTGATAGTTAACCACAGTAATTTAGGCCAATACTATTTATATATTTATTTGAGGTCAGACACAAAGTTTATTTATAGTTTTATTCCACTTAAAACAATATTCACACCACTTTCACAAAAACTTCTAACGAACATTGCTTCAAAACGGTGACTGACGAATCTAAACCATATATGATTGAACATAACGGTAAACAAGTTGTTTACAATGATGCAGACACGTAGTTGATGAAAATATTTTATTCAGTTAAATATTTCTAAATATGATAAAATAATCATAAAATCATTTATTGTATGTAAAAAGATGACAAGAATTTTCTCTTTTCCAAGTAAATACGATGCCTGTATTAAAAGGTGTGCATTATATTAAACATAATCAATAACGTTCCAAAACAAATAAGTACTTTTAATTATGTTTAAAATATTGTTTCAAGTTGGATAAAAAGAAATTATTTAAAAAAATTAAATAGTATGAGAAAACTTAAGTTCATGTTATTTTTAATGTAATATATAACAGGTAATTAATGATCTTTACATTTATAACAAAACTATGATCTTTTACAAGTTTTGGCAACCCAAAACCTAAACATATGATTTTTGAACTGTCATCCAGGTAAAAACCTTTTGGGAACAGAATATACGTTGTGTATTTTTTGGCACTTAATATAACATGAATAGCACATATTTTGTAAGTTTGTGCAGAGTTTAAAGGTTCTAGCTTGTAAAATATTTGTTTGATTTTCTGAATAATCCCCTTGAAAATGTAGAGCCATCAAGCTCTACTCGCTATACTTCATTCACAGTAGGAGTTTACCTCTGAAAGGTCTTTTTTCTTACCAATATCCTACTATATAATAGATTTCTGGTAGGGAAAAAAGTCCTTTCCCAGGTAAACTCCTACCGTGAACGAACTTTAGCTTTGGCTTTAAGAGAAGTTAGAAATTTACTAAAATCATTTTCCTATTCATCTGCCTTACATATATGTTTGATCACTCTGGCAGATGAAGTTGATTTACATCACTTGTTAAATGCATTGGGTCACTTTCAAGGGGATTACTATGTAACATTTTTAAGCTAAAAGCATCTTCCTATACCATCTTAGAAACAAGGAAATGTTCAATATTAATGTTAGCAGAATCAAAACTCTAAACCATATCATTGAGGTTAATTATAGTGTTTATTATACCAAAGCTAAACTATATTAAATTTATTTTAACATTTATTTTTAAAACATTTTATATTTGATAGAATTGCTCTAGCTAAAGTAACATCACTCATAAAAAGGACATTGATTTTATGAGCCATTGTGTTTTACTCCTAATAAAAATACAATGGTCTTAACCACCAATTTGTTTGGTGATATATATGTGTGGTTAAGCGGATTATGGCCCGTGATAATTTTTTTAATGCTGCGTCTTACAGGTGTTCGTGCTATACTCATGATCTAATTATTCAAATGGGCCAGTGTCGAGGAAGGTTGAATTTAGAGGAAGTGAAGGGAGATCGGAAAACCATTTAGGAAAGAACTTTCAGTACACCTGACCGAGATTCGAACCCTGATCTCCCTTTCATCGTTAGTCCAATTTTATCCTCAACCAGGCACATTAGTTTTTACCTACATCTTATCATCTTATTCAGTTTTTCAAAGTTAGATAATTTGCATCACTGGTGATCACTGCTGTTACTATAGCACAATCAGAAGAAAGGGTGAGGGAGGATCTAACTTTTAAGGTTTCCTATACATTTTATAAAATGTTTACATAATTTGTAAGCACTGCGCTATTACTAGTCTAGAAAATTAAGTTATGTCTATAATCTTGATAAATGTAATATTATAAATATTTTAAATGTTAAAAAAGTAAATGGTTTACAATATTAAAAATTTCACTGAATTTAATGACTGGATTTGACACTTAAATTAACATGTTGCTAGATAGGTATCCATTTATCGTCAAGTGCAGTCCTAAATACAAACACAAACATCACATAGGTCTACTACATCTGTTTTAACATTCAATTAAATAATTTCAAATTAAAAAAAGTATTGTGTGCATGCGCTCATAAATGATCTAATATCTTAGATTATTAAAAATGGCATTGATTGGTTTTTTTACCTTGTCTTCTTTAAAGTGCACTAGCTATGTAAATGCAACCTAGTGTTTATTTTGGACCGAGTATGTGTGTTTGAGTAAGACCCCTGTTTTAACTCCCCATCTGTGACTGAGCTACTGTTAACTAACTGGTGTTGGGCTGGATTGGGCGTGCAGGCTGGTGAACCGACGCATAGAGCAGAGACAGGAGCACAGCATCACCCGCACCGAGATAACACAGAGGTACTCAATGCATGAAAATTGACCTACCTGCTTGTTTACTTGCTTTTTTGTGTTTTTGCTTGCCTGTTTAGCTGTTTGTATTGTGCCTGTGCGTCCACTATCTCTGACCTGTATGACCTATCTATAAACTGTATAAATATTGCTTTCATTCTTAAATAAATAAACTAATTACTATGAATTTAAAAAAAATCTATTTAAACTCTTCTAGTTATATTTCTAGTCAGGCTAAATTATATAAATATATGAAACATTCTGTAAATCACGATATTACAGAAAAATATACAGTTGTTCCTAAATGAAAATTTTTATCTTTGGGCTCAAAACCGACCAAGGTAATTTTTTCTTATTATCATTCAACTTTATTGAACAAGTGTCACCCAGAAGCTGTTTCATTCTTGGACATTTAAAACTAGCAACTCATTAGGGATAGCGGAAACCTTAGCACGAAATAGTCAATACTATTTTTGATGATGGATTTGGGTGTGGGGCCATTGGGGCAGATTTATTTAACTGTCTAAAGGACTTTCATAATAGAACATTATTAACTGTAAGGATTCACTTATTTGTGATTTGTTTTGTTGCTAATAAGGGAAACAGCCTCGAGGGTCAAATTATCATATGTTTGGAATAATATAAAGACAAACAATTTTTTTTACCAATGTATACTTATATTTTTTAAAAGTTTGTTAAACTCTTGGCTGTATTATTTTATGCAGAGTTTTAAAGTGAACTTTTTTCTTCTGACTGTAATTTTCAACCAAAAATGTTCATGGCTTCTCCCCCCACCACCCCCGAGCCAATTTCATTCTGTGTGTTCAGCGATATATGGCTGTTACTTAGGTGCTGCGGTGGACCACTCTTATTAAACTTTTATTTAATTTATAACAATTATTCAGGCTTGATATTTTAATGATTATCTTACCAGTCCTTTTAGTTTATAATTATTGGTGTTATGTACTGTTTTATTATGCACGACTCTTACAAGGTTATATGGATACAAATAATTGGTTTGCCTTGTTTCATATAACCCATATGGTGTGAAATAAGTTAATTAAAATGAAAGATACACATGATTGTCAACCTAGGAGTGTTTTTACACTGTTTATATGATTCAGGCAGACGTATAGGATAAAGATTTTCATTCAAATTCTAAATATCTTTGCCCATTAACATACCCAAAATTAAATATTGCTTGTTTATGATTTCTTAGACATACATATTTTTCTCAAATTATTCTTATTTTTAAACTTTATCTTTTAATTAATATAACAGGATTAGTACCCAAATTGTTCTGGTAGATCACAAATACTTTTGTGCTTTTAATATGTTCAGCCCTGGGTAAAATCTAAGCCTTTGGTTCTATTGTGGCAATTTCACAACTAGCTTTTTTAATTTTTTTGTTTGTCTGGTGTCTATGAATGACCTAATCAGGGTATATAAACATTTTTGTTAGTGTTAATTGGATTATTTTGGTTTAAAATTTACCCTTTATATAATGCTTCCTTTTTAAAAAAAAATAGTTAAACTACAAAATTTATTATAAGTGTCTATTTATTTAACAAATTATGAACATTTTCATGTTCCATAAAATACTTGTTCCAGTTTCCTTTTTAATGCTCATTCCATTTTATTTTCGAACACATAGTTTGACAATAATATTAGTGACCTGGCCCAAGTGATTTGCTTTGTTTTAATTTAGGTGAACCTTTTCATGGTATGAAGAAAGTTCAGTGGGTGAGGGCTTAAAATTAAATTTAATTGAACACTTATTCCTAATCCAGATACAAACACAAAGTGTCATCAGATTTTATCTATTCCATACCCTACAAACAAACAAAAATTATTGGTGAAACATTGAATCTGATAATTTTTGATATATATAACCTTATATGTAACCTTTAAATGTAAAATTCTGCTTTAAAATATTTGATTATATAGCAATGGGCTTAAATTAGTTTTCTCCGTGTATATAAAAAAACTTTATAATTTAGAAGGAAAACTATTAAATGATTCTGCTGTGTTATACATTTTTAGCTACAGGGATACTATTAATAAAAAATAACTGGTGGCACTATTAGATGTTAATATATGAACATAGGAGTTTTATTTATGCATGTGAAAAGGCTTCTTTTTTTTGCTGTTATTACAAAGATTTCAAATTATTGATTATTCTTGTTTGGTTTTCAGGAGAGTTTTGCAAGAGAAAGCTCCTGATATGCCACAATATACGTAAGTCCATGCTATACTGTTTTATATTAAAAAAATTAGAGTTAGTGGCATGGACATAAGGTTGTTTACTTCTTGGTCAAATCTTATATTAGACTTGTTTGTATGTACTAAAATCGTTTAATTGATTAAAAATAATTCATTTCGCTATCACCTGCATTGGTGGTTACACAGACAATGGCGTCCATCTCATCTGTTTTGCTGGTGACTAGATGATCAGGGTTCAAACCCCAGCTGCATTCACTGGAGTTCTCTAAAACTATGTTCTACTCTCCACACAAATGGGGATACATTTCCTTTAAAACCATCCTCATTCCAATTAGTGTGAATATTTTGATATCTCTGAAGGGTAGTAGGACAGTATACAATCATCACCAAGGTTCAAATTTAAATTAAGATACATTTAATCCACCTTATTTAAACATACACATCTAAACATGGCTTTCTTAAACCTTTCTATTAAGTCGGCTAGTCAATAGTTTTAAGGATTGTGTACCCATTGCTTACAAGACAATTTAATTTACTATTTATTTTTAAAACCAAGCAATGGAATGCAATCCCATGTGATGCTATGCTAATGTTTACACCACTCCTAGATCACCCACTCATCAAAATATATATATATATATATTTTGATGAGTGGGTGATCTAGGAGTGGTGTAACATTAGCATAGCATCACATGGGATTGCATTCCATTGCTTGGTTTTAAAAATAAATAGTAAATTAAATTGTCTTGTAAGCAATGGGTACACAATCCTTAAAACTATTGACTAGCCGACTTAATAGAAAGGTTTAAGAAAGCCATGTTTAGATGTGTATGTTTAAATAAGGTGGATTAAATGTATCTTAATTTAAATTTGAACCTTGGTGATGATTGTATACTGTCCTACTACCCTTCAGAGATATCAAAATATTCACACTAATTGGAATGAGGATGGTTTTAAAGGAAATGTATCCCCATTTGTGTGGAGAGTAGAACATAGTTTTAGAGAACTCCAGTGAATGCAGCTGGGGTTTGAACCCTGATCATCTAGTCACCAGCAAAACAGATGAGATGGACGCCATTGTCTGTGTAACCACCAATGCAGGTGATAGCGAAATGAATTATTTTTAATCAATCCTTATATATTATTATCAATATTATTATTATTATTATTAATTATTTTTAAGTAATCCTTATATATATATATATATATATATAAGGATTACTTAAACTAGCTTTGTGTGCTAATAAACGATTGTGAGGGTAGTGGTTGATGGAAAAGAGAGGCAAGAGTTAGTCTGGGAGGAGGAGAAAAAACTATTGGAAGGATATTTTCCCAGAAAATTTTATTACTTTAATTACTTAATGTGTATGTAGATTTTTTTGTATTTTAATATTGAAACACAATGTCAAAAATGTTATAGAGATCTAATTTATATACTGTTTTACTTTACATCTATTTTTTATATAAGTCATTATGTCATTAATTTTAAACTCTTCATTTCTTGAGAAATAATTTTTTCCTTTATATGCACATTCAAACAAAACATTACATTGTCTCTTGAATCAATTTGTGTGTCTGGGCCTTATATAATATTGTATTGCCTTTTCACAAACAGAGGACACCCATTGTGTTGTAGTGGTTTTCAAAATTTGTTTAGCTTCATAACCCCAATTTCAAATGAAATTTTACCTCAAAACCTAAATTTTAAAACAAAATTAGAGGTAATTTATTAATTTAAATGTAAAACATTTACTTATTTTAAGGAAAATTCAAAGAAAAAAATAAACCTGCCATTAGGAGCACAAACAGTTGAAATCTGAAAGCTTTAAAGGAATTTTACAATCTCATAAACCTTAGCATTTAATTTATTTTTGTGTTTTGTTTTTGTTAAGAAAATTAAGAAAGTGTTTGATACACAAATGGTTGCAAAAATCTTTTTCAACAACTTTTATCACAGTGTCAGAATTTAATTTAATTTAATTGACCAACACTATTTAGGAGAAGTTTAATCATTGATGCGCACAAAAATGAGTTTATCTGAATTCACAAGTTAATGTATTGATGGTCTTTAATATGTTAACATATTGCATTTGAGTGAACCTACTGTTTTTTATTAGTGTTTAAAAAATAGTAAAAATATTAAATCAAACTTTTGCTTAATTCCTGAGGCACATTTGTATTGTTTTGTTTAGTCTGAAATATAGAAAGCTTACCTTGTTCATTTCTACTATGGTGAAACCTTATATAATACGACCATAGTGTCATAGTTAGATAATTTGAAAAATGACACCTTTGTTTTAGTGCACCAATGCTAGCTACTATTTCCATCCTCAGGGTTATTCTTCACTCATATTTTAATGCAATGTCTGTGATGGTAGTTTGAATATCATAAGTTACTGAGAGCCATTGGTGTTCGTAGCTAAAATAAGTGGGGGTGCTGCTCAAGAAAATTTTTAGCCTTTGTTTTATAATTGTGTAAGAGGAAAAGAAAATGTATAAAAAGAAAATGTATTCAGGAACTAGATAAAATCTAAATAAAAACCCTTTTTTACTTACTTTAACTTAAATTGTTACAGTTCAAGCTTGATCTATTCATTTAAAAATGAAATCCATTCTTCTTGTTTCAATTTGCGCTAAAAGTTCATTAATTTTCTCCTTGATCTCTAAATGAGAATTGAAGAAATTTTTCTCCATTGAAAGTACTGCGAGTGCATTGAGTCTTTCTGAATTCTTAGTGCTTCTTAAAAAAGTTTTTATTCTTTTCATTGTTGAAAAGCAGCACTTTGCCTCGATATAGTCATGGAAATTGTCAAGAGAATTTTTATCAGTTTCGTAATTTCACTAAAAACATCATCTAGATTATTTTCCAAGATAAATTTCAGCGGCTCAATTAATTTGCAATATTTATGAACATCAGTCCTACAATAGAATACTCTTAGTTCACTTTCAAGCTTTTCTTTGTCAATCATGGGATAAGCTTCAGTGGTCAGTAGTAACTCTTTTTGTGGGATGTTCATTCTTAAATCTATTGAAGCAATTCTTGTTGAACAATTTAGCAGCTACTAAGTATTTAGTGGAAGAATATCTGTCCATTATATCAACACATATATAGTCACACACTTCCTTGGTTACAGTCACAGAACTTATTTCTTGAGGATGCAAGGCCATGGTTAAATTTTTCTGTTAAATAAAAGAACTGAAAAAAAAAATGAATCAAATAGAATAACTGGAAGCAGAATAATAATCTAATTCTACACTCTTCTACACTTTATCACATTCAAGATATGGTACACAGTTTTTAAGCACAACACATGCTGGGTAAAAAAATACACTTCCTCTTACCATCACGCCAGAGCCGGCACTGCGAGAGCAACAGTGCCATCTCTACCTGGCACTCCCGCCTTCCTCCCCACCCCTCTCCTGTGTGCGTATGCGCACAACAGTCAAATACCACGTCGCTGTCACTGAAGCACACAGTTCCATACAAAGATTTTTGTATATTTTTCATAAACTGGGGGATGGCTACTGAAGTACTGACATTAAGCTTAAGGAATATATATTGTACTACAAAAATAAACAATAAATTAAATAAAACAGGACTCATATTAAGTGTTATCGATAATATCAAGTGGAAATAGGGGGTACTGCAGTTCCGCACTGCCTATACACAAGCCGCCACTGCTAAGAGCTATCGTTGATATCACAGCCACTAGCGACTCTGCCTTAAAATATTAGTGAAGAATGACCCAACCTTGAGTATGGGATGATCCATGGATAGCTCAGTGGTAGAGCATTGGTGTGCCAAGCCAAAGGTGTCTGATTTGATTAATGTGTATTTTTTAAATTTATTCGCATATGTTTGGAGATGCGGCTCATTTCCGTAACTATAATCATTCATCCCCTAAGCTTTGCCTTTCATACAAAGTAATTGTATCACATTGCTTTCTTCCATCATAGTGTAATCACTCAAGGTAAGTTTGCGACTTCAATGGTAAACGGATTGTAATTGATTCGAATAATACATATTAACTTAACAAGGTTATTTTTCAGGGGACAACCGGAATTGCAACAAACCAGTTCCTATTCAGTTGATGTCTCATATCACCCCACTAATGGACATCCAGATAACCTTTCTCCCAACTCTTCTCATCTGTCAGTTCATAGTGGAGATGTTGGGAACCTTGTTTCTCGGACTCAAAATCAACAAACAACCCAACAGGTAATGTTTGTAGAAATTAGGTTAAATTAACAAAAAAATTGTGGGGGGAATAAAGAACCCAAAATTGTCAATAATCTCAAGCCACATATTTAAAACTATGATACTAATTTAACAGCATCAACAAGTAATTTAAAATGATTTAATATTAGAACCCCCATATAAGTTGCTTGACATTGTCCATACATACCATGTCCATGTCACCATTTTTATTTACAAAAGTCCAGTTCGGTGGTAAATTACTTGCCTCAGGACCCAATGTTTGTGGTCAACGGGTTTTTTCTTGAGCGATAAAAATCTCTGGCACACTGTCCTTCGAAGGGGAACCAAAGTTGTCGATCCCATGTCAATTGTGGCATTTAAAAGAACCCTGTAGGGTATGTGAAAATGCCTTACCCGGCAAATTTTTTTTAAAAGCATTTGTACAAAAACATTAAATATTCATGTTGCACATATCTACGTAGGTATTTTGTATTGCTTTGCTATTTATTTGATCAAACTACTATGGCACTTCCACTGTAAATGTAATGAAACGTTTAGGTTGCAAGCAAAACATCAAGATTACAATTTCAATAGATTTTAAACAAACACTGAATAGTTTTAATATAAAAAATATTTATGTGACTTTTAATAAAAAATGTAGCAATAAGAATTTATGGTAATGGTGTTATGATTACACAAAGTATGCTTTATCTTTTTTTAAATGTTAACGCTTTCATTTATAATTTTGATGTCAATGAATTGTTTTTGTTAATTATTATAATACATTCTGAAATACACAACAGAGAAAACTATTTATAAAAGAATGGTCATATTGTTCAATCAATAACTAACATGGCTAGAGTTTAAATAAAATAACACTCACTACTGTTAAAAAGTATAATCATTTTCATTAGCCTAACCTAAAGGTGTCCAAAGTTGTAAAAAAGCATATCCAATTTAAGCAAATTTCAGTAAATATTTTACATTTATAAAGTGTTCATAGTTTTAAAAAATAAATATAATTTATATAATTTCATTCACACTGGATAAGTAGGTACCCTTCTTTAACCCTGAAAGGTAGCGAGTATACCTCTCGTGGTTCCCCTATGGCACAGCTTAAAAGATAGGGCCATAGGGTAACATGTCAAAGTAAGCTTGCTACCTTTTAGGATGGATAGTGTGTAAATGCTTACATTAGAAACAGAACACTAACTGCAAAGGCGAGCCATTGAAGCTAGAATACAAAAGATTAATAATTTAGAGCAAAGGTTCTTAAACTTTTTAGTCTGAAGAAGCCTTTGCACTAGAAAGAATTCAATGCTGGAGCCCTCATAAATATTGTGTTTATTTAATATGACAATTCAATAAATATTGTTTTTTTCAACTACAGAAGTATAAAACAAACGAAAAACATTACATATTCTTGCTACACGTTTGGCAAATGTCCTTTACTCTTATTTGAAAAAATTGGCATTCTTAATTACTGATACTATTTTATAGTTTGAAAAATAAATAAGGCTGGTATTATATACTGTGTAACTTTATTATTATTATTATTATTATTATTATTAGCACCGCGTCTTACTACCCGTTCGGGTTATACGCACTTACGCTAATGTGTAATGGTAGGGTGATTGTGAGATGAGATGGAGGACCTACAGTTTAACGTGGAATCCGAACCACGGTGGAGACCTAGCATTCCTCACATTCACAAGAAGTCTTGTCAGAGGTGAAGGAAGGGTTTGGTAATCAGTTAAATTTATGCCGGGACTGGGGATTGAACCCCGGCCGCCAGTATAGAAGTCTGACACCTTACCCCTAGACCACCAGGTCACCCAACTGCGTAACTGATAGTGAATAATGTGTAGAACATAATGCACAAGAAGTGGAAACACATTATTTTCTATGCTAGAGCTTATATTTGATACATAGTGGAATAATGTACAATGCATAAATTTGAATTAATTTTAACTACTTATACATTATACATGGAGCTTAGTATATATAATCATTGGACTTAAGATAAATCAGCCAATGAGAACGCCAGTATACAAGCAGATTAAAATAACCTATCTTCATGTTTGAGGTGCCTTGTGTGTGGTAGCCATGTTATTTTTTTTTATTGTTAACGAATTTTCTTTGTTGTAACATCATTGACTATTATTGCCAGTATGATTGGAAATAAAGGAGAAATATTACATTTTTAATTTTGTTACTGAGAAGTAGGTCTATTATAATATTCATTACAATAATAAAATTGGAACCAAATAAAAATCGAATTTGATTAAATAGTACACACAAAATTTAAATTTAGTAAATTAAATTTCTAGAGATACAATTTAATTATTATTTAGCACTGCGTCTTACTGCCCGTTTGGTTTATACGCTTAAAATTCAATTGATATTGAACAAACCCTTTATTGAAGTATTTTTTTTAGAGAAATCGGGTATTTAAAAGACGCTAAGCCATTTTCTCAATCAAAGATAATTGATTTAAGTAAGACTTTGTACACTACCTTTCATTATAAACTGATGTATATATTTTATGAATTGTGCACTGTACTATACACTTTTTATATTAGTTGTGCATTTTGCATGAATATAAATCCAACCTTAAGGTGATTTTAAAATTGGCCCACAAAGACTTAGATAATTATGGTGCAGCCCAGTTTGATATGCACGGATATAGAGTTATGAGCACATGTATGTAAATATGTAAAAAAAAATCTTCTAGTGTTTGTTTTTAAGATATTTCTCTGTGTGTCCTTTTTTCATTTAGGCCAAAAAAGTTAAAAAACCAATTATATATATATATATATACTTTTTGGGGGAAATAGCTGATTAAGCTTAGGGGCAAAAGTAACATATATTGATCTGGATTTATCCAAATTTGCATGGCAATACTAAATATTTTGCTTTATAAATACATGAGTTGAATACAACAATAATAAATTTGGATATAGGGTAGGAAACATTTTTGGAAAACAACATTGCATCACAGTGTCAAACTATTTTGGTTTTTACTAAGTTTGATACTTTTCTACTAAAACTGGCATGTACTGTACTATCATGGCGTCAACTGAGCTACATTATCCTTGCTTATCTTAGCCTAATCAAGTATAAATATGTCAATGGCGTGAGCCATGCTAATACTAAACAATACTTGTTATTAAAGGGTACAGGGAAAAAAGAGGGAAAATACATTACATTCATTTTCCATGATTACTTTTATACCAACCCCAGCAAACACTTTTTTTTTTTTAAATAATTTAAATTAAGTATACACCTCTTTTAAATATAATTTCAAATGCACTATAAACCTTTCATGATTGTCCATCAGGTGGCAGCATTAGCTCAATTCGTGTTAAAATTGGACTTTACCCCTTTTCGCCTTTATCCTTAAAATATAAGAATACTATCAAAATTCTCCATATTTTATACAATTTTGAATATTATTTCCTACAGGTATTGTCACGTGCTTGTAGAATTGGTTTGTTAAGTTGATATGCACTCTTTAGGTTTTCAAAATGTCAGGATTTAATTTAAATTTTAGATTGCTAAATAAATGGAATCAAATTAAAAGTAGCAAAGTTACTTTGTAATGTTTAAATCATATTGTAATTTCAGGTGACAACATTAACTAAAGTGGTGCGTGAAGTTCATCATGTGGGTCCTGATGGCCAACCTGTGGATTATGTTGGAGTTCCTTATTCCGGTGTACTCCCCACTTCTACAGCCCCTACCAGTTATGTACATCCCCAGTTTTCTAATTATGAGCTTTTGGGCGGGCAAGAGCACTACCCTCCCATGGACCCAGGTAGGTTTTGTTTCAATATATATACTTAATATTTATGAAATAAAGTGCATTAAGTGCCTTGGTAAGCGAGAAATTATCGCCAGATATTTTGCTCTAATTCATTATTTAATTCTACAATGCTTTATTTCAAAATATGGTTCACACCAAAATAAAGTCTCAAGATTCCAAAAAGTGGCTCTTTTTCACTAACCCTATATTTTGAGTTTTATTAATAGAAAACAATGTGTGAAAGTGTAACATTAGCTCCTTTTCAATGACTCTTTAAGCCTATTTGCGGAGCTATGATTATGCTTGATAAAAAGGGATCTAGATTTAGCCTTCCTCACAATAATTTTTTGATTGTCTCACAACAGGTCATTTTAAGATATTTAAGAACCACAGCAAGCTTTCTTCCTCTTTACTTTTAGATAAGTTCATATTTTCTCCCTCTTTCTTAACATGACAAAAGTTGGTTGTAGATGAAGTGCACAAGGGCGTATAAGCTTTGATAATAGATAATAGAAAATGACTCGGACCATTGCATTTTAATCTATGTGGCCGGATGAGGATTGATATTTTCTTGTTGACCGAGTAGCCTCCTTAAGCAAAATATAACATAATATGTAATATAAAAAATTATAGAATTGAAGACTAGTACAACAAAAATAAAAATATAGCCATTAACACATTTACACACACGTTAATATTTATATGCTTTATTGTATCTTCCTCAAGAAGTAGTGTTTTCTTTCTATGCAAGGTATTTAACATGCAGATTCTGAACCTACTGATTATATCACCACACAGCTTTTAAAATAACTTAACTTTAAAACAGACAGCACCTAAACTTACTGTCATCAATTCTTCACTATGAAGGGGGAAACCCACATTTCACCAATGATATTTTGTTTTACCATGCCAGGAATTGAACCCGGGACTCTTAGCGTAGTGGACAGACATGCTGCCAACTGAGCTAAGGTTTTGGACAGGAAGTAGTAGTAAGACTAAACATTCAGATAGCTCAAGTGATGCCAACTTGGTTGTGCAAGATGAAAACTTCTCTGGTTGACTTAAAATTCTCTGGAGGTTCATCATTTGTTTTAAGGATGGCAGAGGGTGCTAGTGTTGCAATATGGTTGAAATCTGTCCTACTTAACGAAAATAAAATTTTGTATAAGCTAGCTTTGAAAACATTTTTATAATCAATTTTTCCTATTATGTTACTTTTTAACATCAGAGAGATGAACTAATAATAAATATTGTGTTTAATGGTTTGTTTATATTTGTTTAATGTATATTAAAATAATACTTTTTAAGAGTAGATATATATTGATTCATTTCATGGTTGGTTCGGCTACACATCACTGAAGATTCCATTGGTGTACTCTTTTAGTCCTTGTTGGTCTACTGCTATTATGGGTGGGAGAGTCTTTGGAGAAGTGAGATGTTATTGATTAAAACCATAAGAATCTCAATATCCCAATCACCACTGAGCAGTGACAAATTTCTAGGCTTTAATCCATTTCTAGACATTTTAAAAACATATAACTTTTTGCATTCAAGCTATGTAGTCCTTCTTCACACACTTTTCAACAAGATAATTATTTGAATGTTTCCTTAGTAGTAAAAGATGATTTACACTGATGTTTTATTCAATAAAATATTTTGGTATTGCACTACAATTAGGTTTAATTTTATGTTGCATATTTATTTGCCCATTAACACTGTATGCACCCACTAAAATAAATTTCTTGGCAGATTCATCAAAGAAAATTTTTAAATAGCGTAAATTAATATGGCACAATTTGTCTTTAATACTTATAAGGAGTACTTTTACATTTGTGCATTTTTTTTTCTTATAGGATGGTTAAAATTAACTAAGTGATCATTGCTAAAATTGTACTTTCTTTAGAAAGCATTGAAGGATTCAGCCAACAATTTTTGTTGGGTTTATTTTTCCTTGCAACACTTGTCTGTAGATTAAAAATTAAAATATTTGGTCTCTTAAAAATGCTAACAAATCAATTTCGATATTGGTTAAAACTGTCTTGAAAACTTAAATTCTTCATAATATTTTGACTTCGTTATCATCATCAGGCTTTAATTTACACACATTCACAAATTAATAAATTATTTGAACATAAATTGTTAGCAGTAATAATGACAACAATAAAAATTTGACAGCAACTGACTTGGCACCACATCCAGTTTTTCCTTCCAAAATGTTACTTACAACAGCAATATTTAAAAAAAAGTCAGCATTTTTATATTGGCTTTTTTTCTAATCTATTAAATTTGACATTATTTAACTCAAAACTTTCCAAATATTGAACCAAGTAATTATTTATTTCAAAATATTGAACAAATAAAATAGTCTGAGCATATAAATCCTAGTTCTAAGTGTGTTTTATTTAGCTTATGCTGTCATGTGTTAATGCGTATTTATCTGAAATAATGAATGGATTGACCTTGATCCATTTACAAACTTTGATAACTTAGTGCAAAAAAGGTTTGCTCGATGTCAAAGTTTCTTATTCACTTATCGTAAGCAAATTCCATTTTTCAAAGGAATATGTACATTTCATACTACTGTTTTAAACTGTCACTAATAGTATTATAATATTTAATTTTAGCTCGTCACTATCCAGAGCCATATCACCCAAGCTACCAAGACTACGAGCAATATCCATACACAAACCCACCCTATGCTGGTGCCTTTCCTGCATACGGTGAAACTGTTAACTATGTAGAAAGACCACCCACCCCCCCAAGCCCTAGTGAACAAAGTGAATCTCCATCTCTCCAACCAGCTCTTCAGCACGGTAAAGTCATAACCTATTACTTTTATCATTAGATTAAATTCGATAGAATTGGTTTTTACAATTCTGATAGTTTTTATGAATTAGTGTTTTGTCTTAATAAAGGTTTGATTTACTGGTGTGATAATATACACCTTGTAATGTGTTATGATGTTCTAACCTTTTATAATTTCTCTAGGTTAGCTGCTGAAAGCTAAATCTTGAAAACATTTGTGAATGTTGGTTTTTCTACAATATCTTTTTAATTCACTAATAGGTTCTTCAAGTTGAGGATACATGCAAAACATATTTAGTTTGATTCTGGCTGTTTTGTACACATTGTATGTACACTACAGTAATTATGGTAACCTTTCTGTAAAATATTACAAGACAAAAGGTTTTTAACATTTTTTGCAAAAGTGGATCTATTAAAAACAAAAATATTGCAACTTTAAGACTTGATTTTTTATATATATATATATATATTATCAAGTCTTAACTTTAAGACTTTAAGCAAAATCACAGTTTGTTACCATTTAGTAGGGGTGTGCGAAAAGTAATTTTTTGACTTAATATTTTTGAATCTAACAATCATTTTTAATTCAAATGGTTAATGATTTCTCGGTACTACTTATTCGTGCTTTTTTTTAATTACTTCGTGTTGTACAGGAAAATTATAAATAAATTAGCAATCCCACACGTCATTGCCCGTGACCCACTGTGGTATTGTGTTAGAAATAGTCTATTATTATTATTATTATTAGCACCGCGTCTTACTACCCGTTCGGGTTATACGCACTTACGCTAATGTGTAATGGTAGGGTGATTGTGAGATGAAATGGAGGACCTACAGTTTAACGTGGAATCCGAACCACGGTGGAGACCTGGCATTCCTCACATTCACAAGATGTCTTGTCAGAGGTGAAGGAAGGGTTTGGTAATCAGATAAATCTTTGCCGGGACCGAGGATTGAACCCCGGCCGCCAGCATAGAAGTCTGACACCTTAACCACTAGACCACCAGGTCACCGATAGTATAATTAAAAAGCTAGTTAAAAATCCTGCTTTGAGGTGCATTCGGACCCCCTTACGTACACCTATGTTAAAAATTTCAGGTCTCTATGTGCCATAGATTTGGCTGGGCATCACACACAAACAAACACTTCCTTTTCTACACTAATATTATAAAGAGGAAAGATTTGATTTCTAGTTTTTTTGTTTGTAATGAGGAATAAATTAAATTTTCAAAATAAAATATAGCCTATGTTACTCGCTGATAATGTAGCTTTATATTGGTTAAAGAATTTTTAAAATCGGTCCAGTAGTTTTTGAGTTTATCCATTATAAACAAAAAGACAAAATCAATTCTTTCTCCTCTATAATAATATTAGTATAGATATAGATAAGATCACTTTCTATGGACTAAGAATTATAATCACTACTAACTAAGGTTTACCAATTTAAAGCTAAACTCATGGTGGCTACAGACAGGTAAAACCTGGAAAACTCAGGGAATTTTTGGATGACAGGGAAAACAGGTAAATGTCAGGGAATTTAACTAAAATTAAGGAAAAGTCAGGGAATTAAAAATATGTCTAAGATATCCCATTAATTTCGCAACTGAACACTAAAACAAAAATTAGTAATACCTAAATAAAATATTTTAATTTTTAAAATAACTGCTAAAACTGTTTATGTTTAGTAGATACAAACTTTTTTTAATATGTGATCAATAATAAATAAAACAAAAGTCATCATTCCCCATTAAAACTGGTAAAAATTAGTCCGGGAAAATTGAAACAGTTTGCCTGGAAAACTTGGAAAAGTCTGGGAATTTTGTAAAATATGTTTTGTAGCCACCCTGTAAACTTTAAAAGAACCATTTAGGGATGAACAGGAATAATAATTATTATGGTACATGAAAGACCTGCCTCGGTGGCGTAGCTAGCTGACACGCTAGTTTCATGTTGAGCTAAACTGCCAAGGACAGGGAGATTGAGGTTTGAATCTCTCTTGATTGAATTAGGGGTGGTTTCTCCTAAGCGGTTTTCCATTCTACGTCCACTCAAATTTGGGTTTACTACCTCTATATTCAACCTTCCCAGTTCCTAACCATTAGCATAATTATCACCTAAGCCTGAACGGGTAGTAAGACGTGGGGCTTATTATTATTATTACAGGAAATAAAGAAATATATGGGGATCGAGACAATAAAAATACCCTGCATGTAAATTTAGGTTTTAAATATGATTTACAAAATGCAATATTTCAAACATATTTAAGATATTTTATCTTAAAATGAGAGTTATTATCACAAGATGTAATGTAATTATTTAAAAAAAAAATTATATGAACACAAATTTGTGATGGAAATAACAGTAGATGATGAAAAATAATAGAAGTATGTTTTCTAACTTTAAATATTATTTATAACAAAGCTTCGTAATAGATGAATTCAGAATTTTACTTTTGAATTGGAAGTAGAAGGAAATAAATTATGAGAATCAAAGTCGAAGTTTTCAAAGTCTTGCACACCCCTAGTACTAAAGATGATGAAAATAATGTTAAAACATAATATATAAGTGTGTGCAATTATTATTTTATCAAATCAATTAGCAAAATTTTGAACAAAATAATATTTACTAAAGCATTTAGTTCCAATACAGTTTTGAATGAATTGTTTTGATTAGTTAATTTCTTTTGAAAATGATGTTCCATATTTAACTATTGTAAAAGTGCAAAAAATAAAAGATATTTTTTATTTTACCTTCTTAGATGTACAGGTTTGAAACCCCTTAAACATTATTTAGGTTTGATGCCTCTTAAAGGTTCTCTATCTATTAAATCCTAAAGTTGATTCTTTAGTTTAACACCCCTTAAAAGTTATCTAGATTTTAAACACCTTAACCTATTCCCTGTTGTGGGCATTGAACGTCTTTGTTTGGCTGAACGTTAACTGTCATGGGTGCGAATCAATGTTTCATTGCAACAAATTATTCTAATGCCATTTATTAATGAACTGTACTAATAATTCATATTGAAGCTAATAAATGGGGCTATGAGTTAATTGCTGTACTATGACCATGAATCAATCTATAAATGAGAAAATAAGTTAATAACGAAAATATGTTTCAGATAAGAGTATTTGAGTAGAAAAATGGCGGCTGGTCCTGCATGGATCTCTGTGCTAAACACACTCCAGGGAATGCGTTGAACATTCTATTTGTCTAAAACCTTCTAACATTATCTGGTTTGGAAATCCTTTAAATGTTCTGAGGTTTGATACCCCTAAGAAGTAGTTTATGTTTGATATCCCAGAAAAATTCTCTAGATTTGTTGCCCCTTAAATATTGTATATTTTTAAAACCCCTTAAAAACCACCAATATTCGAAAGCCCTTAAAACCTATTTTGGTTTGAAGCTCCTTAAATGTTCACTAGAATCAACACCCCTTAAAGGTTCTTTAGTTTTAACACCCCTGTAATCTTTACTCAGTGGCTGTTTGGTTCTCTAACAGACAAGCTGATCGCTCGTAAATACATGACCTTTGCAAGCAGCCCCCCCCCCCCCCAACCCTCTTTCCACACCCCTAAATATATTTAAGTAGAATATATCTCTCTCTCTTCTAAATCTTTCAAGCTCTCTATTTTTGAATCGTACATAACAATTTCTAGATTAAACTTTGTGTCACACACACCTCCCAACTTTATCTCACTACAATTACTAAAATAACAACCTCCTTCTCCTCCACACCCTTTTTATAAACACACTACAGACCAAAGAAAGCCGATCACTGTCTACAAAAGAGATTAACAGTGAAGAGCCAGTAGTGACTACGGGAACAATAAGCATGTCGTTTCTTGCTTGAAACTTGACACGATAAAGCAAACATCACCCGTCTTTCAGGAATGGACAAATTTCTGACATTTTATTGAACGTTCAGGATCTCGTCCACCCCTAGGATAGCTGAATTTATACAAAATGTTGGGAATAATTTTTTGTTAAAAATAACTAAAAATATTAACACTTTGCTAATAGTTTAAAGATAAAATAGAAAAAAATGGAGTAGTACTCCAAACACCATAATTAGGGGGTTCCAAAACTTTTACTTGGTTTCGACTATTACAAAAATATTCACCAATAAAATTATTGATTACTAAAATATTCAATTTATTTGCAATTATTATTGCTATTTAGAGGTTTTATATAGATTACAATTTACTGTTCATATAAAATAACCTGATGTAAAGAATTTAATTTCATGCTTGTGACTTGAATAATTATGAAACTAGAATGAAATATTACAAAAAATTATGTAATAAAAATAATTCTTATTGATTTTAATGTATTAAGTTATATAAATAAACCCAATATTTTTTTCAAAACATAAAACAGCTAAACTAAGATATTCAAACTTTGATTCGGCTTAGAAAATATTTTATATATGCAATTAAATTTTGGTTTGAATTGAAAAAAGTGGACTTAACAAACCCTTGGCGATTGTAAATAATTACATAACCTCAACATACTAGCAGGGTAGCTTAATTGTTAATTTTAAATTCCTCTCTGTTATTTTTTAAGTTCCTACTAGTAATTTTTCTCTGAATATATCTGATTAAAAATAATATATATATATATTTGAATTATTGCAGTTATTTGGCAATATTATTACATGCAGATGATGGGAATCATAATTAAAAATAATTATAAACAAAACTTATTGACTTTTAAATCTATTTGAACTGTATACCATTACAATTTATGAAACATTAATAGCACCAAAAATTTTAAACTAGACTTATTACTACTGAAATGTATAAGCCAGGGTATTGCCACTAGTCGATGAATCCAGCAATATGTATTAAACGTGTCTATATTAGCTACACAATCTTAAGAGTACCAAAAATATATAGTGCTAACACAAAATAAACAATCGAAATGGCATCAGACTAGACAAAATTATGTGGAATTTTCTTGACAAAGGCTATTTTTATTTGTTTTTATTGAAATAAAGTAATGTGCATCATGTCAAATAATAATTGCTTAGCATATAAAAATGCTTGTTGAAATTTATTGAACCAAATTCAGAAATGTTTAGGTAGTCCAAAATTTCAGATTTGAATATACAAAGTTTGATTATGAATAATTTAGAAATTGATATAAAATATTCTAACTTTACAATATTTGTACACCCCTACCATTTAGTAAATGCCCTACTAAATGCTTTACAAAAATATAACTTAATGCAATATTGTCTAGGTCGCATCTTGAAAGAGTTAAGCAATATTAGGTATGTTTTTCACTTTTCCTCATTCTTTTATTAAATGATAATTTCAACAATATATATTTACATTTGATATCAGGGCTACACGAGCTCACCTATTTTTATGCATGCAGAGAGAACTGCTCATAATCCACATAATTAAAGAGTCAAATTTGAGTCAAGTAAACAAGTAATTTTAAAATTTAGCCTAATCAAATAAAATGTTTTTAGTGAAGTTTTAAGTTTATTAAAAACAACAAATTAAAGTTAACAGCTTGTATTACCGAGGCCATTTATCCTGACTATGTTTCTTACACAGTAAAATGCTAAAATCTGTTAAGTGAGACTCAGAACTAATTTTTATTTAGTTTTGCAAGGCTGCTAGTTTGTTGTTACATTTGCCACACCATTGGTGCACCATTTATCTGTATAGTTTTTATCGATTTTAAAATTCTAAAAAAATGTAATGAACAATTAGAACCATAACTATCTTTTGATTCCATTTAAAAAATATTTCTGCTATAAATATTATCATGAACTGTGTCCAACCACTGGCAGTCTATTTGGAACATAAGCTTCTTCCTCATCTTTTCCACACTCCTCAGCGCTCTCTTCAACCACTGGTCCCTTGTCTTCCTCTTGCACTCCAGCCCCACACGTCACTATCCAACATCTTATTTGGGACCTCTTCTTTGATATACTCTCCTCCATTCTCCTCTCATGGCTGTACTACCTTATCCATGTCTCCTCTATTTTGTCCTGAACTGGTTTATCTTTAACAATCCCTCCAATTTTTCCATTTTGTCACTCCTATAGTACTTCACAGAAATTTCATTTAACAAGTTTGAATTCTTCTTAGATCCTGCTCCATGCATCATTACCCACGTTTTCCTCTGTATTTCAATATCCTGTAGATCACTCCCTTATACTTCTGAAAAAAAAAGCTTTTGCTCTCCTCCCTTTCTAATCGGTTTCTCTTCTTTTTCTTCCACTTTTCTCTAATACACTGCCCAGGTATTTAAAGCTTCCCACTATATTCAACTCCTCCCTCCTACTATCCCCAGGGTTCTTATGGTCCTTTAAAGACCTGGAATTTAATGTGTCTCTCTATGTTCAAGGCCTAAAAAAGACCTTTAATTGTTCTGGGCCTTGAAAAGTCCTGGAATTTCCAGGTTTCAATCATTATTTTTGAATTGGTTGTGAAGAATGGCTGTAAAGACTGTGATTTAAGATGCAAATGGGCAGTAAATATCTAGCGGATCCTTTTGATCAAGCATTCGTTAGCTGTTGTCTCCTGTTTAATTTACTCTCTGTTGCTCTTCTCGTTTCTTTGACTTGATTTGTTATCGCGTCATCATCTCGGAGATAGTCGCGCCTATGGGATGGGATCTCTATGGAGGCAAGAGGAAACATCTGACAAATGCAATAGTGCTACTGTCGATAAAATACGATTTTGTTTTCTTTCATTTCCTATGTTAAAAAAATCTCTATTCTTGCGCATTTGCCATTTTTTAAGTGGCTTTAAAAATGTCATTTGTAATCATTCCTTTAAGATATGTGAATACCTATCAACTCTTTAAGCACTTACAATTACAGTTTTGCACTAAAATGCTCGCTGATAGCTATTAGTTCATCAAAGTTATATTACTATTTTATAGTCCTCTGTTCATTAGATTTAGTGTAAAGTTATTGTTTTCCATCTATTTAAGATTTAGTATGGTTAAATTTTTTTGGTGTGTTTAGCTTTTGGCAGTATGAGAAATAACGGTTTTAGTCCTTAAAAAGTCCTTATATTTATGTAACATGTGTCTGTAAGAAACCTGTATCCCAACAGTTGTGCACCAGATTCTCTTCCCTGTCTTAGCCATTATCTTATTCTTCCTTACATTAAACCCCATTCATACTCCTCCACTACATCATCTCTCACATACAACTCCCCTGAACATATTTCTCCTCATTGGCCCATATTATTAGGTCAACCGCAAGCACCATTGCTTTCATACTTCTCTACCCAATACTTTCTATCACTTTATTAGTTCATTCATTACTAAAATTAATGAACAGTATTGGTGAGTGCTCACTTCCTTGCTTCAGGCTATTTCTTAACTCAAATCACTTTGTCCTCTCCTATCCTATCCTCTCCTCTCCTCTTCCAGTTCTTCCTGACTCCTTTATCTAATATAGGTACTCTCAAACCCTTCTTCTAGTTCTCTAGGATCCTCTCCTTCCATATTAATCTTATCACTTGATACAGTCACTTTAATATTTTTTCTACTGCTGCTCTCACCATCTCCACACTCTAGCCCTTCCTGGTGTCTCATCTCCTCCCTTCATGCTCTTCATTGCTGCACCCATCTCCCTCCATTTTAGAAATTTACACTTTCTTGGCTAATGTCTCATTCATAGACTCCTTGATCCTCTGTGGTTGTGTTAGCATTAAGCAGATCTTGAAAGTACTATCTCCACATCTCCCTGAGTTCCTCCTTTTCTACCACAACATTCCTATTTTTATCTACCACTCTGACCTGCTCCTCTAAACTTCTTTTTTTCTTTCTGACCATTCCATACATTTTTTATTACAACCCACACTATCCTTCTCCATTATTTTTGTCCACTTTTACATCAAACTTCTCTCCTCCTCCCTGTGAACAACTCTCTTAAAGCCTTTTTCTTCTCGGCTACCGCTTCTTTTGTTCTAGAATTCCCCCATAATATTTCCTTCCACCTTCTCTTTCCGCTGATTCTCCCACACAACATTTCCGCTGCTGCCACCATTTCGGCCTGGAATCCTCCCGTGCCTAGTATTTGGTTCCAAATTATTCTCTAGTACTCTATCTTATGTTCTTTCTCTTTCAACTTCTCTATCTTTAACCTCCTCTCCTGATTTTCTGTTGTCTTCTTTACCTCCTCTCAGGGTTGCCACCAGCAGGCCAGAGACTCGCATGGAACTACCCTCACATCTGGTATATACTTTCCCATTTGTAAATCACCGAGAATATAGTTACTACTGACTTTTTTGACCATTTGGCCTTACAACTTTTTCTCTTCTTAAACCACATATTTCCTATCATTAATCCATTCCTCATAGTCTTGTCTTTCTGTCCCAACATGAGCATGGAAATCTGATATAAAGGATTTACAAAAATAAATATATTTATTAAGGAAATCTATATTTAAAATAACTTATTACATAAATTGTAGATTTAGATTAAACTATTTATTTACATAAATTAAAATAGGTTTTCCTAATTTCCATATATTTTGATTTTAAGCTAGTAAATACTAAATTATTTTTTTATGGTTTTTACTGTTTCAATAATAACCTTTGGAATGCCTCTTTTAAAACAACTATACTGGTGCTAAATAATAAATATCATATATGAAAATATCTATGTCGATTGATAAAAATAATATTTCCACACTCTTAATTTTTGAACATCAATTTAGTTGTATAGTTGATTTTACTGATCTTTTTCCCACTGTTCAACTTTCAAATACCGTCTGTAAGCTGATTACCTTCAAATATTTATATCTTAATCATTTCTTTGGGAATTAATAAAAACCAATTAACTTTATAGTAAAGCATCTTATTTCTTACAGTTAAGACTCACATTTACCAGCTTTACTGGGCAAATTGTCTTAAGGTGTTTATACTGGACTGATGATGGGGATATCGAGGTTCAAAACCTGGCTGGGTGTAGCAATTTTTAAATATTTTTTTTTGCATTCTTTCTCAACAGAAATGCAGGTTCCATTTCTTAATTCCACCTTCCTCATCTCAACTCCATTTACTAATTTTCTTATTAACTCATTACCTGGACTTAAGTAACTCAAAAGTTCATGGCTTAGTATGCAAATAGGTGACCTGGCGGTCTAGGGGTAAGGTGTCAGACTTCTGTGCTGGCGGCCGGGGTTCAATCCTCGGTCTCGGCACAGATTTATCTGATTACCAAGCCCTTCCTTCACCTCTGACAAGCCATCTTGTGAATGTGGGGAATGCCAGGCCTCCACCGTGGTTCGGATTCCACGTTAAACTGTAGGTCCTTCATTTCATCTGACAATCACACTACCATTACACATTAGCGTAAGTCCGTATAACCCGAACAGGTAGTAAGATGCAATAATAATAATAGTATGCAAATAACACACAGATATCCCCCAATACCCAATTTAAAAAAACTCCTAACATATCACAAGAAAAGAACATATCCAACCATCAAGGTTAGTTACTGGGATACGCACACCTATTAAACTTTGATAAAAATATTGAATTAACTCTTGAATGCTGTCTTCTCAAATTTGAAAGACAGCTTCTTGAAGAAGAATATAGCAAGAGTAAAATATTAACAAATATAAAGTGTAAAACAATGGTTTTATAAAATCACTCAAAAACCAATACGGTTTAGATAGACACAAATTGGAACTTCCTCTCTGTGTAACTTAGTTACAGAACCGAGACTCATTTAAAATAAGGAAGGATGAGGTGTTTGTTGGAGTAGAATCTCCATTTGCAGCTATTTTTAGCGCAGCAGACAGAGAGGAAAGAGGCAAACAGAGAAGTGAGCAAGTCTTCCTTGCCTGCATCCTTACATGTCAGTTTTGGAAATGCAAGCAAGCAGTGTAGGTTGGGAAAGCGTTCACTCCCTGTGATAGTAACTGAATGCCAAAGTCAAGTGTTTATACTCGACTGAGTTATGGTGGTTTGCATTTAAAACCCTATAATTTTTACCTGTTAATACACTATCAAGCTATATTTTTAATTATTTCTAGTTTCAATTTTTTTAACCAAGTGTAAAGTAAGAAGTTAATTTCTTTCATTAAGTAATGAAAGTGCTTTGCTACAATTTTCATTATTATGTGTATCAGAAATATTACATGTGAGGTTAACTACATTGAGATTGTAAGTATTTGACAACTGCACAAAGGTTACTAAAACTTCTTTCAAATATGCATAGCTGATTTATATAAAATGATTCCTTAACCTTTGACAAATAGTATATATTCTTACATTTTTACCATGTTACACATGATTTTATCACTTATTATTATTATTATTATCATCATCAACATATTGTCTAACACAATTCTAGTATAGTTAGCAAGGCAAACATTTTGAATATAGTTCCAATGAAAGTAAATACAATATTGAATATAAATTACAAATAGAACTAGTCTCAATTTTCTTTGTTTTAGAGGGCCTTAAGGAATTTTGATGACCCCACCCTTTTGTAAGAGTCTATATTTTTTGATAAAATCATGTATTTTAACATTTTAAATTGGTTACATTAATTATTTAGAGGGTAGGTTGTTGAAGACATAAAGAACTATTGCAAAAATTAACACACGCACACTAAATAAAAATAACCATTTTTTTTATAGAAGTCTAACAATCATTATAATAGTTATTTTTCAATTTTTGTTTTTGACTTACTCTGCTTACTTGCAAAGTTTGTATATTTGTTGTTATAGGTTAGAAGACCTTAAATCGCTCAGTATTCTCAAGACTGATTGTTTATAATTCGTGTAAGCATGGCTCAGTAATCAATCAGTTGGTTCCTCAGAAACTGCTTTATAGTCTTTATTTTTTTTGTGCTGTGATAATTGGATTGTTGGAGCAAAGTGAAGAATCCAAAGGAACATCAATTAAATTGTTTTAGATTCAGATCCTTGTTTATATAAAATGTGTTTTTTTTTAGTGTATTTATTGGGAAAATTTAATACCTAGAGATTATGATAAGTCATAATGTTTTATGTGCTTTTGAACTAAAACATCTGGTTCCTATATTCTGTCTGTCCATCTGAATCACTGGTGTTACCATCAAATAGTTTGATAGAATTTATTCAAGCTTGATATTTGGATGTTACATGGAAACACCTAGAAGTAAAATCTTTTTTTTAACTTGACCATTATTGTAGACGAGTAGTTTTTAAAATGTATATAAAAAAAAATCATATATTAATTAAAAATATGTTTTTATGAGCCACATTAATACAGTTTACTGATAACCTATATTTGAAATATAATAGATTATGTGAGAAAGAGTTAACAATTGTGTGACTTCCTGAGATTATGTGGTCCTTTTTTTATTACACTGGTTTTAAACTTCTCTTTCATTATTAAATTTAATTTACTGTTATGACATAGAAATTACAGGTGAATTTATTACTAACATTTTATCAATACCCACATTTACACCATAAATTCACTAAAAATCAATTAGCAAACAGCAAGAAAGGCAATAATGGACAATACTTAGTGTAACTAAATATCGATAGCAAATGCAAGCTACAACCTAGACATTTTTCTCTATATGATGCATTCGCCTCACTGGGCGAGTATGGCTGTGTTTTTTTAACTGGTTTAAAAATAATATTGCTTAACAATTGAAGGAAACTTCTATAATTTTTCCATGCACACAGTTCAGTTAGTTTTTTCAATATAATATTTAAACACTAAACTAAACTAATTATGTATATGGAAGGGGCCCCCCAAAATTTAATTTCCCCATCTCTTGGCTTCATATTTAAACTAGATTTAGACAACAACTTTGCTCTGACAGGAATGCAAGCCCATACTTAAACCCTGCTGGTGATCAGTGGTAAGCTGTAGCAGGCTCTCATGGGCTCACGCGAGCTTAATGTTAACAATTTTGTTAATTTATTTTCACCAAGAAAGAACATACAATTTTTATAAATTAACTATATTGTCCATAATATTATTATCGGAACAAATAAACTGTGGGGTGGGCGTTACACGATATGAGTAATTAAGATACCAACAACAACAGTGCAAGTGACGGAAGAGGAATGGACAAATTGAAACCTTAAAAAGTAGGACTTGTGCGCCTGTGGGGTTGAGACATGTGAGAAAATATTACTACTATGTGGCAGAGAACTGATTCGGTGGCCGTATGGTATAAGATGCTACTCTCACAAAATACTTATGTCATTGACAGGGAGATCAGGGTTTGAATCCTAATTGGGTGTACTGAGAGTAGGTTTTCCTAAATTGTTTTCCACACTCTCTCTATGCAAATGTGGGTACACTTACTCTAGGTTCAACTTTCCTCTCCCTTAGCTTATTAGCGTAATTAATATATATGCATTATAACTTTCAACTGGTGATATATATAAATTGCAGCATTGGTACGTGTGAGACAATGTTGCTACTGCATAGCATTTTTTGGCACAGTTTTTTTTATAATTAAATAGTATTCTATCAAGTGATCTTTGTGATTTTGTTTGAAATATTTAGTGATTTTGTTTGAAATATTTAGTGATTTTTTGTTCCTACACATGTCTGGCATAGCATGTATAAAACTTTTTCTTTCATTATATTATATTTAAGCCAGAATATGTTTGAGATAATATTTTATTTTCATAGAGCTGCCTTTTTAAACACTTGTTTAAAGTTGTTTTATTTAGAATAAAGGGTAAAATGTTTTATGTCTTTAATAAACAATGTTAAAATATTTCCCCGTATCATTTTATAAATATTCTTTTTATATTAAAACAAAATTTAAAAAAACTGCGAGCCTATTAAGTTTCAAAACTCATCACTGCTGGTGATTTAAAACAAATGAAAACATTTTAAAAATGCATATTAGTGAGATTGTAACCTGTATCAGTGGGCACTGAGGCTAAATAGTCAACCTCATAGGGTCTGATTTGCCTGTGACTGGAAGGTATCAAATTCAAATTTCGGCTGGGTGTACTTAGTGATTTTCCCTCGGCAATTTACCAATATACCTTTATACAAATGCATTACATTTTGTCTAAATCTACCTTCCTGATTCCTACCAATTAAGAGTCTAATGCTCTGATACCTTTCTAATTATAAAAACAACTAAAGAATATAGAAACATACTATTGTTCTTAAAATATTGTAAGCTGTGGATAAGCCCGGATTGCAGAGAAAACTGATGCACACAAATGTTTAAAACAAATTAAGCGCCTCATCCTACCCGTTTGGGCTATATGCTTATGTAATAATTAATCTAATGGTTTTAGGACTTATAAAGGAGGTAATATTTAGAGGAAGTATACCCATGTTTGCTTGGAGGTAAAGTGAAAAACCATTTTGAAAAATAACCTTAGTACACATGAACAAGATTCAAACCTCAATCTCCCAGTCATCGACAATCTAATCTAATTCAAAAGTAGTACCTTAAACCATGTGACCACTGAAGTGGGTTACATTTTGTTGAATGTGGAAGGAGGATGCAATGAACCCCCTACTAACTATTAAAATCAAACTAAAAATATCTTGTATAGATATCAAATTAAATAAATATTTCCCAGAGTTCACACTTTATAGTTTGATTCTAATTGTGGTTTTCCCCCTCTCCTTGGACTAAGAGTTGAATAAAGGAAGGTAAGAGGAGCTAGGTGAGAGGAGGATGACTTACATTTACAAAGCTGATCATCTTGTGACATTCTAGCATAACTTGCAAGAACTACCTGAAGACACCCAATATATTTCTTACAAGGGTAGAGGGTAGGGTAGAGAAATTCGTCCTTGCTCTTAACACAAACCTCAAATGACTGACATTGAAAACCATCATGCACTGGTGTCGTAACATCTTGGTAGGAAGGTTATTACCTCAATCTATAATAATTTAAACACCTTTAAGGTTGTTAGACCTAGTTTGGAAATACACACAAACATATATACACAAACATATATATATATATATATATATATATATATATTATTATTATTAGTTAGCCATATGTACTCCCATTTATTGGTGACCTTTCATTGTGAAAAAAAACTACTTTAAAGATTTTTATATTGAGAGTGTTGAGCTAGAGAAAACAATATTGAAATATCAATATAAAAAAAATTCTTATGTAGCAATGAAACAATTAGGGAAAGCTCTCATTAATGTTTAGTTTAGAACAAAGGTTTGTTATTCTATAGAGTACAAATGTTTACTGACAGAAAATTGAAACATTGATATTAGTACACAACTCATTGAACACACCCAAAACTGCCAAATAAGTTTTAAATGCATAACTAAACACTCATAAATGAATTTGTTGCATCCTATATGATAAAAATTATTATTATTAGCACCGCGTCTTACTACCCGTTCGGGTTGTACGCACTTACGCTAATGTGTAATGGTAGGGTGATTATGAGATGAAATGGAGGACCTACAGTTTAACGTGGAATCCGAACCACGGTGGAGGCCTGGCATTCCCCACATTCACAAGATGTCTTGTCAGAGGTGAAGGAAGGGCTTGGTAATCAGATAAATCTGTGCCGGGATATATGATAAAAAGTTTTTATTATCGCCACTAGAGTAGGGAGTAGCTTTGTCGGCACTGTAAAGTGATAAAGGACTCTTGGTCTAGCAACAGGCCTGAATGGTCAAAGATTTTGTGTTGTGGAGAAGTAATGAAAAACATAAAGGTGTACGGTTCATTAAATAAATACCCTCTTAGATGGTCGCGTGGTCTAACGTGTTACTCTTACAGTAGACTAGACTGCCGATGACAGAGGGAGATCGAAGTTCGACTCTGTCAGGTGCAATGAGAGTTATGTTTCCAAAAGGGTTTTCCACACTCCGTCCATGCAAATCTAGGTACACTTCCTGTTTATTTAACCTTCCTATTCCCTGATACCATTATCGTAGTTAGTACATAAACGTATAACCCAAACAGGTAGTAAAACGCAGTGCTAAAAAAAGTATATTAAATAAATCACTAATAACAGAATGTTTTCATCACTTTACAAATACACAATAATTTATACTTTAGTAATTTTAGTGCCCTAATGATAAGATAAAAATATAAAATTGCATTCCTTTTATTATGTGTCATTTTACAGCATATGATACATAAAGATATACATTACCACCTAGAGGATTTGGGGTCCAGAGCAGTGTAATCTTGGGGGCTCTCCTTGACACAAAATAATTAAGTATACCGTAGCCCCATGGCTTCTTTGATGCTGAGTGACAGCTTACAGCTGACAACTGACGGCTTTGAAAAGTTACCAGATCAAATTATGTATTCCTACACCGAACCATATGATCTGCAAAAACATGTGTTTAGCAACTGTCACTTCTGACAGTCAAAATGTAGGTATATACCCAAATGTTGGCTTTCAGAAATCAGTTGTGAGCTGTCTGTCAGCACCAAAGAAGCCATGGGGCTATTGTAGTTCAAGGTTTTGTTAGTTCTTATGAGTGTAATATCTAAATTGTTTAAATAGAAAAAAATAATTTTCCTTTATGTATCAAGCTACATTATTCTTATATATACAATGCTCACCACCTCCAAATTATACGAGTTAGGAAAATCCTTAAAAAAATGATTTAAATCCTGTTAGTTTAATAAATATGAATGGATTTAGAATGGTCATTTTTGGGCTAGAAATGTAGTTAAATCTATACATGAGTAAGATATTTAAGTTTAGTTAAGTTATATATTATTATTTTTTAATTTTATTTAAAAACTCTTTATTATATTTAGAATTTTTGTAAATTTTCAATGAAACTAATAACTTACTTGTAAAAATATAAATTAATTGCTATGTTTGACATTACTAAAGATGTTCAAGGTAATGATTCCTGTATTTTGTTTTCAATATTTTAGACTACTTGAGAAAAAATGCACCATTCCCTCAGCCAGGGTATGATGAGTTGGATTCCACTTTAGTTCCTCCTCGCCAGGACCATTACAGGATAACACCATCTCCTGGGGGCCCTGGCGATCGCTATGGTAAGAGAAACTAAACAACTTTAAAAAAGTATCAAGTGCATACAAAAAGACATAAAGTATCTAAGAACTTCACATTCCAAATTGGTTATATTTCTACTTAACACTGTTCATTAGAATTTTTTAAGAAATAAAATAATATACCATACAAACTAGATAATTTAAATTCCCAAGTTTTTATGTTAAATAAGAGATTTGTCAGTACTTTTCTTGAAGTTTTGCAAATTGCCATGTGTATCATTAAATAAATTCAAACATGCACACATTTTTTATAATTTTGTTCTTTAATTGACACGATTTTAACAAATTATGTGTTAGCTTCTGAGAATATAAATTAAAAGTGCTCGCTGCTATCACTTTTACAAAATTATTCTTAATTTTATTTCATTGGTTCTACCCATCTTACTTCTTGTTGGTGCTATCTGCAACCAGTATTAATAAATCAAACAAGTTTTTTTTTAAACTAGAATAAATAATTTCATGGGGGAAATAAATCTGGATTTTAAAATGTTTACTCATTTCACCTATTATTTAAGCATGGTGTCTTGAATCAGCTGTAATATAAATCTACTTTTATTTTAACTTTTAATACTATCTATTAAAAAGAGGGGTTTTATTGTTTATTTTTCATTCTAACACCTTGGATTGTTTGTGATTATATATTAGCATGCCTTCATCTCATTCCTTTTCCAGAATTGCTCCAATGCCTGCTATAAAAAATAAATGAAAAAACTTTATGCTGACAACCTTTTTGTTAAAATTTAGGTATAATCTCATGTGTAGTAAATGAGTTTTTTTTATTCATCACATTCAGAATCCATTTGAATTATACACGAATTACTCTATTATTTATTCAACCTAAGCTGAGACCTAGTGTAAACAAAGCCATGTAGAGGTTTATGATCTGATTTGCTATTGAACTTACTTCATTGGTATCCTTTCATTAAATAGTCCTTCCTTTGCTTTAAAATAACATTAGAAAATTATTATAACTAAAATTATCCTCACATTTGATCTATAATTATACTTTTAAGCTTTGCGAGTGATATTCAAATACCAACAAACTCCTGACTCAACATTGAGGGACCCCATGGTACAGTCCTTATCATATGTTAACGTCAAGTCGGTAACGGTCAGTCGATAGTTCATCTTGGCAGTGTTAAGTGATGGTTGTTGTGAGTGTTTGTTGAGTTCTTCCCGTCTATTTATGGCGTTTGCCGAGTCTGGCCCGAATTTTGTTAAATAAAAGACAGGAAATTTAAAATCATTAAAAAATTCATAAATTCTTAATGACCTACTTTGCTATGATAATGAATATACATGGTTGCACCTGTTTAAAATATTGGTGATATGAGAATGTTTGTTTACTTCTGGTCTCAGGTTAGGATGAACTAATAATAGAACAATGGGGAAGGTAGAATTTCAGAGGAAATATACCCTCATTTTTGTGGAAGTAGAGGGAGAAGATGTTAAAGGAAAACCACTCTTAATACACCTGACCAGATTTGAATGCTAATCTTGTCATTGACAATAGAGTGTTAAGTCATAAGTGACGTGTTAAACCATGTGATTACAGATAGGAGATATTCAATTACCATTTGATGCCATGTAAATTTAGGCTAATAAATAAAATTATATTCAAATAGGAATATATTTTACTAAATGTTAAAGGAAAAAAATACATTTTCATATGAGAAAGAGGTTAAGAAAATTAGTTTAACTCGAACATACGAGGCGGGTTTTTTAAGTAAGTACTGTTTTGAAATTCGGCCGCTGCAGCGCTGCGGATGCTGTTCCGCGCATGCGCGTCGATTACCTCCATCTGTTGGCTAGCCACATACGTCATTATCGAAGTATTCGACCGTGTTTACCTCTGTTTGTGAATATTTAAAATGGCTCAATCAATTGAAAATCCCGCCAACTGTGAAATACACTATGTTTTTCGTTTTCTTCATGCAAAAGATGTGAAAGCAACTGAAATTCATCAGAAGATCAGTGAAGTGTATGGAGAAAACATTGAGTGAAGGAATGGTAAGAATATGGGTTAGAGCATTTAAAGATGGTCACACAAATGTGCATGATAAGGAACGAAGTTGGCGACCTTCTATCAATACTGAAAACTTGGTGCAGAAAGTTGATGGAAAAGTTTAAGAGAGCAGACACTTTACGATTTCCACTTTATCTAATTAGATTCCTCAAGTTTCAAGAAGTGTTCTTTATAGAATTGTGACAGAACACTTAAATTATCATAAGTTGTGCTCGACGCTGGGTACCGAAAATGTTGACTGAGATGCACAAAATCAAACGTTTAGCCAATGCGTTGACTTTCCTTGAGCAATACAGTGATTTTGATGATGATTTTTTAAGCCAAATTGTCACAGGCAATGAAACATAGGTGGCTCATGTTATGCCGGAATCGAAACAACAATTCGGGGAATTGTGGCATTCAACATCACCAAAGAAAGTGAAGTTCAAGCAAACAATTTCAGCCCGAAAAATCATGTATACTGTGTTTTGGGATAGGAAGGGGTTGCTGCTTGTGGATTTTTTGCCTCGTGGTGACACAATAAATTCTGAGACCGATTGTGAGACCTTAACTAACTAAACTGCGCCATGCAATCCAAAACAAAAGGCGTGGCATGCTGAGTAAGGGGATTGTTTTGCTTCATGACAATGCCTGTCCACTTGTGGTTAATCATACTCAAGATCTCATCGCATCATTTGGCTGGAAACAACTTGATCACAGTCCCGATCTAGCACCTAGTGACTACATTTCCTGTTCCTGCATTTAAAAAAGCATCAGTGCCACTACGATGATGATGACCTCAAAACAGCCATGTTGCAGTGGTTATCAAATTAGGCGGCATATTTCTATGAGGATGGAATTCAAAAGTTGGTTGTGTGATAAGTCAAGTGCCTTAATATTGGTGGAAATTATTTTTAAAAATAGATTAAAGTTCAGGCTTACTTTCATGTAAAAATAAAATTGATAAAAAAAAATTACACCTGTGTGTTTTTAATTTCAAAATGGTACTTACTTTTAAAAAAACATGCCTCGTATAGTTAACTAATAAAGGAATTTTTTCTAAGGACAGTCCTGATGCGAGAATCAAACTAAATTTAGTAAAAAAGAACCAGGATTGCCAAGCATTATGTTAAGAAAGGCCATTTTTCCAGATTAACATTTTTAACTTCCATTGAATTTGTAACTCAAGTATGCTGGGGGTGTTTATTTCTTAAAGGTTTTCCCATTCTTCCTCTACACAAATTCAGGTATATTTACTTCAAATTCTACCTTTTTGTCCTCATCCCAATAATGTAAATATGTGGATAGCCTGAACATACAGTAAGATGCAATGCACAATATAATTTTAGACTTGATTTTCCCGGCAAAGATTTATCTGATTACCAAACCCTTCCTTCACCTCTGACAAGACATCTTGTGAATGTGAGGAATGCCAGGCCTCCACCGTGGTTCGGATTCCACTTTAAACTGTAGGTCCTTCATTTCATCTCACAATCACCCTACCATTACACATTAGCGTAAGTGCGTATAATCCGAACGGGTAGTAAGACGTGGTGCTAATAATAAGACTTGATTTATAAAAAAATATTGACTTATTGAAAAATACATAAACAAATTTGTAATGTTGTTTCTTTAGTTGTTCACCTTTTACGTCCAATACTGTATCCAGCCTATGTGCTGTGTCAGTTTTTTTTTTTCTATTCAAGTCATATTTTTCAACTACGTGTTATATTTTTCCATTACTGGAACTGACTAGTCGTGTCATATGCCTTATAAACTATCTTAAGACTAGGACAGATACAACCTCTAGTTCCCAACCATTAATTTATCAATGTGAAAGGCTAAACCCATATTTTCATAATTGAGACATTTTCAGCCATGCCGGGAATTGAATCAAGGACTCTTAGCTCAGTAGGCAAACACGCTACCTACTGATCTTAGGACTACTTGAAATATTATCTGTATTTATTATAACCTATCCTTTTTTTATGAAATAATTGATTATAATTTATGTCGAAAATATTAACTAATATACTAATAATAACCCTTAGGAATCTTCCACATTTGAGCTAGACCAAAGCTCAATGACTTTTTTCAAAAGAATTTAGATAGTGTTAGAAGCATTGGGGTGTTATTGTATTGTCTATAAACTGCTACACGTTTAGGTTCATCTGTACTTTAGCTAGGTCATACAAACACTAGCCAATTTCAGGCACATACATATCGTAATAAATAGTTTGTCATAAAACATTTTTCAGATCAAATTGCTCATCCTTGGAGTATAGATGATTCTGGGGAACCCTCACAACTACCACATGGTAAGTGTATAATCATGCCAGCTAATTAATTTTTGTCAGCAGGGTAATTAGTTTTAACAATAGGTTTCAGTAAGATAGAATTGTCAAGACATTCTACTTGTTGTAAGAGCTTTACTGTAGTTGCACCCAAAACCGAGATTATTTAAGCAATTCTTGATACATATTTAACTTTTAAAATGATCTACAAATCCTAGAGTCACACAACATTTTAAACTATTAAGGTATTTCATTAATATATAACTAGAGATAGTCTCATATAGTAAGCTAAGCTCCATTCGAAAGTGACATGCAAACTTCCAATTTAATTTAGTTTTTACTTTTCAAAATTTTAAGGCTTTATAAAACAAGTATTTCAAAGTGCCATAATTAAATATAAGCTGTTAAATTTAATATAAATCCACCCATTCTTGTCATTTTCTCTTTCTGCTTACACCTGTATATTGCATACCCTACCTATTTACCCCTATATTTTCAATTTGCAACAATACTTATATTGCAAAACTCTTTCACCTCTGTGTATAAAAAATTAAATTAAGTTAAAATTAACTTTTGTCTATAGATTTAAATTGGTTGATCCTAATTCACAAGATGCCAAGCAACAATAACAAATTTTGTTAAACTAAAGTTAAATTATTATTGGCCAAAAGTCTATGATTTAATTTAATTCATTTGTCAAATCAAGTATGACCATCAAAAGAATAGCATGTAAATTTTGTTAAGATTTCATTCAGGCTAAATATAGTAATTTTAGTTTTTAACCATATATGTATCTTCCATACTGTGTACCTTTATCCAGCTGCTTTGCAATATGTGGTTGCTTCTAGGCGAAGAACCTAAGCTAGTTTATGGCTATGCTCCCCCTTCACCATATGGCACAGTTCCTGCTGCTTATGGTAGCAATGGCACAGACCCGCGTGTTTATGAAGAAAATACGCCTTCTTCAAGAGCCTTATTTGAAGATGGTGAAGAGTTACGCAAACATCTCTCTTTACATGCACTTATTCCATCACCTTCAGTTGATGAGGAACAGCGTGGTATGTTTCCCTCATGATTTCTTATACATTATATTACTTAATAACTACAATACATTTACTTTAACAAACATATCTAGTATATTTTATGCCAGCTTGGCAATTTGTGACATAATAAATTATCTAAGTACTTAAACACATTTTATTATTAGAGTAACCCACTCTTAACTGTGGCTCATTATTAATTTTAATGTAAATTTACAACCAATTTATGCAACTAACACATCCAAATAAATCTACCAAAATTACACTCTAAAAAAGGAATAACTTTCTTTATGTATACAAATATCATTGGTGAACTCTGGATTTCCTCTTTCACAGTGATGAATTAACAGCAGAGAACTGGTTGTTTTGTCTGTTCTAGATTTAAGTTAGATAACTGAAATATTTCAGAAGTTATAAAAATATTTTATCAAAAACCCATATACCATAGTCTAAATATATCATTTATTTTTGTATAAAGTTTTCCACCCACATTGTTAATGGCGTTAAGTCGAATTCATTATTTTTATTAATCTGAATCTCCAATTTACTTTCAAATCCCAAATCCAAATCTTAGAAAAACTTATTATCATAAGAGGAAGTATAAATATAATAAAATACAAAAAGTAACTAAATGTTAACATTCTCTTATATAATCCATTCATTATAAGTCATACATTCAGTTAAGTGTTAAATTATGATTCTGGGGTCTGTTTGTTGTGATCTTCCTATAATTGAGGGCGTCCGGGTAAAAACACTAACTTATATGGGATATTTTCACTATTTAAACATCCATAGAATCGGTTAATATGGCTATAAAAATAAATAAAATATTCATTGATATTAGCCATTCTTTAGGTCTTGACTGACTATAAAAACAACTTATAATTCAAGAGATAAACTACCAGAAATCCATGCTAACAAATTATTTCGTAAACTGAGGGCTATTGTGTTTTTTGCCCCGATCCCCTCTATTGTAATTGGTTTTGAACCATCAATGAGCAGTATTTTTTACATCCATTAAGGTTTCCAGCCTATGACCCGGGTCAGTTTTTTTATTCAAGTCATATTTTTCCACAACCGTCTGGCTAGGCCTGTTGAAGTTTCATATGCCTTATAATCTATCTTAAGACTAGAACTCGCACAAAATCTGGTCCCCAGCTGTAAATTTGTCAATGTGAAAGGGTAAACCCATATTTTCGTCAATGATAAATGTTCAGCCATGCCGGGAATTGAGCTTGGGACATACACACTACCGATGGAGCTAAGATGTCAGACCACTAATGAGTAGTATTACCGATCTAAAACAAATTTCACTTGAAAAATTGAATTTTTTAAATTTATTTATTATTTTCTAGATTTGAAATTTTCCCGAATTGTCAAATCTCTAATATCTTTAAGGATTAGAGGCTCATTCCTAATTATTAGCTCTTCAGTTTTGTTACCCCTTGAAATTATCTTACACCCTATTAGACTAAAACATTATTAGTTTGCAGGAATGGACCCACAAATACAAAATAACACTAAATTTTCTAAGGACTATTTTCAATTTTATTACTGCATTAAACAATAAGATCGTTGATAGGGGAATCTAATAATTTATTGATCATTTTTATTAACATCTCAACTCAATCATATTACAGATAAAATCACAAATAGCCATTAAATTTCCTCCGCTCTTGCAGGCTAGTCAAGTCAGCTGAGGGCTGGTTATACCTGGAAAATTGATAAAATACATGGATATTTTTGTGTCTTAAAAAAAACTGAATTATCAAATAACCTATATTGGTAAATTTAGGACATTCAGTGGCCAGTTTCGAATATTATTTAGGTTTTATAGAACAAAAAAACAAACTGCATGATTAAGCATATGGATTTTTTACACGGCTCCCCATTATTAAGGTTATTATGTTCGGATTTATTTCTGTAAAATCTATTATATTTTAAAGAAGGTATAGGAAAAGTGGATAAAAACAAGTAAAATCTGAAAAATACAAGAAATGAAGGGGTTATATAATAGTGGGAGGCCTGAGTTCAACCTAGTTTATCATTAGCTGACTCAAGGTTGGCAAAGATATGAAATTGATAAGCTTATGAATAATATGCACACTTGGGGTGACCTGGTGGTCTAGGGGTAAGGTGTCAGACTTCTATGCTGGCGGCCGGGGTTCAATCCTCGGTCCCGGCACATATTTATCTGATTACCAAACCCTTCCTTCACCTCTGACAAGACATCTTGTGAATGTGGGGAATGCCAGGCCTCCACCGTGGTTCGGATTCCACGTTAAACTGTAGGTCCTCCATTTCATCTCACAATCACCCTACCATTACACATTAGCGTAAGTGCGTATAACCCGAACGGGTAGTAAGACGCGGTGCTAATAATAATAATAATAATAATAATATGCACACTTAAAGCCCTAAATATACCTAGGTGTTGTTTTTTTTAGAAAAAATCCCAAACTAAAGCTTTATTGTGGTGATTTTAAAAACAAAACTTTATTTTTGTGATTTCAATAATACAAAAGAAATTTATTTTATTTTTATATCATGGATTTTATCCCCTTCCTTAACTATGCTCATGTAAGCTTAATTTGAAATTTTTTTTATAGGCTTACTCATTATATTTTTAATTTTTTCATGAGGTATGAGGTGGCGAGACCCAAACCTCACAGAAGTTATTGGTTTCCTAAACAATCCAAACAACGTTATTAAAGCCAATGCAGCAGCCTACTTGCAACATCTTTGCTACATGGATGACCCAAACAAGCATGAAGACAAGATCATTGGGTGGAATTCCTCCATTAGTTATGCTTCTTAATCACGACAGTCCAGATGTCTATCGCAATGCTTGTGGAGCGTTAAGGTAAACTATTAATCAATTAATATGTATGAAATTTACTGCACTAAGCAAAATATAATATGTAATAGGTAAAATAATAGAATTGTAAAAAAAAAATCACAAAGGTTAAAAACACTTAATCATGTAATTACACACACACACCTATATTTTGATGTGTATATTACTCAACTAAGAAAATTATATCCAGAAATAATGTATAATTTATTTGCTAAAAATTGTATCTTATATTCTATTGTATTGTAAAAAATATTGTATCTATTCATAATTATTATATTTTTTTGACATTTTTCCAGAAATTTATCATATGGAAGACAAAATGATGAAAACAAAAGAGCCATCAAAAATGCAAACGGTATTTCTTCACTTATTAATTTGTTGCGAAAGTCTGCAGATGCGGAAGTGAAAGAACTGGTTACTGGGGTTTTATGGAATTTATCATCTTGCGAGGTATGTGACATAGCTTACATTTATTTATTTACATAACTCTTTTTAATATCATAGAGATCAATTAAAAGGACCTTATTATGTTGTTTTAAGACAGAATAATTCTGGAAAGAACGGTTTCTGTTTTCTCGACAAACATTATTTACAGATCAAGGGCATTGCTATTGGTACTCGTATGTGTGTGACCCCTTCCTATGCCAACGTCTTCATGGAACTAATGGAAAAACGTTTCCTACCATCATACCCAACAAACCACTATTATCCTTTTGGTGCTTTGACTATAGTTTTATCATTTGGACATATTCAAAAGATTACTCAACAACTTCTTGGAAGAACTTAACAACGTCAGTACCCTAAAAAATTTTCGCAATTTCACTAAAGCAGTTTATCTATTTGGATGTTGATGTCCTCTGTGAGAACAGTACAACTAACACAACAGTTCACATAAAACCTACAAGCCACTAATACCTTATAAGCCACACTTCCTACACTAAGAAGTCTCTTCCCACAGCCTGGCCATTAGGGCCAAACACACATTTTAAGACACTGCTAACCTCACTCAGTATTGTGATAAGCATTCTGCAGTCTTTCTGGAAAGAGGGTAACCTTCAACTCTCGTTGGTACTCTATCTCCAAAGCCCTCTTAAATCACTTGACACATCAGACAAATTTTTTGATGACATTCCTTTCATCACAAAATACCTTCCACGACTGCAAAGAATCATCACTTATCTACCATATTTAATACAATTTTTATGAGGCTAAGTACATTGGATTTACTACAGACCTCCTGAGTCTATGCATGAACAATGACTGTTTAGATACCAACCATAAAAATTTAGAGAAACCAGTCTCTTCCCTAGCTAACACCCACAGTAAAGACTTTGGCTCCTACTACATCTACACTACCAGATTATTCTGAGCACTTCCAACAACTATTAGCTCAGATAATTGAAACTTGCACATCATTGGGTAACAAAATATATATATATATTAGAATTGTAAAAAAATTAAAGCAGGTTTAAACAAGGCGGTAGTCTGGATTTGGTTACCCAATGATGTGCAAGTTTCAATTATCTGAGCTGATATATATATATATTAGAATTGTGAATAAGTAAATTACAAATAAAAGTAAAAACACTTATATGTAATTACACACTCTTCTAGATTTTGATGCGTATATTATTAAACTAAGAAAATTGTATCCAGAAATAATGTATAATATATTCAAACAAATGTCTTATATATAAAAAAATATTGTATCTTTTAATAATTATTATATTTTTTGACACCGCATATATATAATAAAGCTTAGCATGAAAATGTGGACACACCGGACAACATTACCACATTTTTCTTAGGGTCAGAGCTTTAAATTTTTGATAGGAACAACCTCTGGCAGCCATCTTGAAATATAAGTATATTATCAATGTCTCGGCTTCTAAAGCACTTAGGATCACCATCTTGATGTGTAAATATACATTTTTGGGGTTAAGGAATACAAATAGGCAATATTATCTCTATAAGGAAAACCTCTTTTCGTTTTATGAGGTAATGTTTACATTTGGAAAAAGGTATAGGAAAGGTGGATAGAAACAATTTTTAAATGCGTCAGATGATTTATTTATTCACAATAAATCATGCTATAAACGATAATGCTTCTTGTACAACTGTGTACCATTTACATAAAACTTTAAAAATGTTTATCCATTTTGTTTCATGTTGAATTGTTATACAATATGGATTGGAACAAGTGCCTGACCTGTCAAGATAGCACAAATCATGTTACGTCAAGTTTGGCAATTTGAAGTAGTAGAGCGCTAAAAAGAGAGGAAATACTTCAGAAAGCTGCACATCTGGAGAGAAATGATTTTAGCGTGAGGCTATTGTCAAAATGGCCTTTTTTTTAAGGTAATACGAGCATATGATAAATGGCAACAGAAATGCAGGAAACAATTGATGACAGCATTAGAAGGTGGTGATCTCATCGCCCATGATGCCAAGTATCATCTGCAGTGTTATGTTATACTGCACTCGAAAAGGCTAGAGCACTTGTGGAGCTGTATACTTAAATAGAAAACTTTGTGGAATGCGGGACCTTCTGCTTCAAATTATCAGCATTGCTGAAATTTTATGGGAACTGGCTAAGAATCCTTGATGTTGAGAATGAGACTAACAGAACCAGACTGAAGTAGAAATTGCTAGCTTATTTTCCACAAACACAAGAACAAAATGATGGAAAAACAAGGTTTTGGTGTTTGAACAAGGCATGTGATAAATGCTGCAGTAGGTCATTGTATGTGCCATTGGTTAGGTAAGAGTGCTGAGTTAATACACAAAGAAATTGCAAGCTACAAAGGTTTCCACTTAAATGGTACCTTTCCTTTTAGTTGTCAAGAAGAATATAATGAGGAAGCAGACACCAGGCTGCTCATCCACTTACAGGATGCTCTTCTGAATTACTGTAATGGTGTATACTGTTGACACGAATGTAGTGGTGATCCTCCTTGGCCAATTCCATCATCTGATGACTTTTGTATCAAGTTGTGAAGATTTGGGTTGCTTTTGACTCAGGTAAAACATTCACTTATCATCAAAGCATTGCTATCTACGAGACACTGGGTAGAGAGAAATCCCTTGCCCTCCTTGTCTTCCACAGTTTCACGGGATGTGCTACTACATCTGCATTTTTCAAACAAAGCAAGAAGTCTGCTTTGGAGACATGGAACTGCTATCCTGATGTCATGTGTCTTTACCTAAATTGTATTCCACCCTTGCACAAAACTTTATATTGATGATGGCAATTTCAAACTGATAGCACAATTCACTGTTACCCTGTATGATAAGGCCAGTAAGTAAATCATGTGAATTTAGCCGGGAAGAAGTTTTTTTGCCAAATGAGTAAGACAGTGCAGAAACTTCCTTCAACTAGAGACTCGCTACTGCAACACTCAAAACAGGCTGCATATCAAGCAGGAATATGGTGCACCAGTGAGCACATTGTATAGCACACTCCTAAGTCAGAAGTTTGGTGCTTGATTCTGAATGGAGACCGTGTATCCTGGGTTCCTGTATGGAACATGTTACCTGTTGTCTCAAAGACTTGTGGTGAATTGGTTAAATGTAGCTATAAGATCCAAAGTGAATGAGGTGGTTGGTGTGCATGCAGAAAGGCAGGTTGGAATTGCACAGAGCTCTGCGGATTTTAATGTTTGTGTGCGACATGAACAATGGCATCTTTCATGTAAGAATGTATAGAAATATATGTCTTTTAGTACTTATTTAGTACATCTATAAGTTTCAAAACAAGAAATGGTGAATGGTTTCTAAATAATACGCAGGTACACCAGTAAAATATTATAATGTTATTAAATGGATCATCTGACACATTTAAAAACTGTCCATTTGTATTCACCGACACTGAAAATGTATATTTACACACAAAGATTATGATCCTAATACCACTAGAAGCCGAAAAATTGGTAATATACATATATTTAGATATGGCTGCTATACAATTCAAGATGAATGCCGGATGAGGTGATTCCTATTGAAAATTGAAAGGTATGGCCTTAAGAAGCATGTGGAAAAAATTTGGTTCTTTTGTCCTGTGTGTCCACATTCACCTATAATTCATTGTTAGCTGCCTTACTATAAATCCTTTCTTTCAGCTATATCTACAGTTTTTGAAGTTATACTTCTTTAGGCGCGTTATGAAAAAATTATGAGAGTGAAATTTTAAGATGCACGTGCATCACTGTAACACAAAAGTAACAGGTTGAAGGTAAACCGCTCATTAAGTCTCGAAGAAAAAAAGCTACCAACAAAATAGAAATAGAACCTCTGTTAGTCGTGCATGTTGGTACGCTCGTCACCTCTGATCACGTTTTCATATATATAATATTTATCCACATGTTTCTAGTTTCTACATTCACAACACGTGTTTTAGTTTCATACAAGTGCGAATTATATATGTGCTAATAAATTATATTCAGTAGTGATTTAAATTGAATATTTTGATTAATATTATTTACTATTCATAAATATTAGTGAAAAAAATTGTGCTTATAGACTTTTTCAAGTGCTCCAATATATTTGAGGTTAACTATCCGTATGTATTATTTATTGATATAAATTAAAATATTATTATATAACATAATTTAATAATATTTAGTATTAATTATTATTTAATGATGCCAAAGAAGTATAACTTCTCACGCGCGTACATAAGTACACACGCCAATTTTTTTTAATGATATCGTTTTTTAAATAAGTTAGAATTTAATAGTTACATCTACATAACAAAAAAAATCAGAGTATTTAATCATAATTTTAAAAGCATGGTTTGACAATAAAAGATCAGTTATACTACAAACTTAGTACACAAAGATATTAAATTATTGTCATGATAGAATGACAGTACCAACAGACATCAACCAAAAGTATCTAAAACATTTGTTAAAAGTAGTAGTGGCAGTAGCAGCTATAGGTTTCATTATTTATTCCCATTAGCTATATTGGCTTAAAATTATTTTTGTATTTGAATTAAGATCCACATATTTTTAAATAATGCTTTTGAAGCTAAGCAGTTAAGAGTATCATCTGTTGAAGGAATTATAAACTACTTTAATATGTTGTGTAGTCCTCATGGGTATAACATTTGTTACACATTATTTAAGGGTGTGATTATTGGCTTTATCTACTAAGGTTTCATAAGGGCTTTTTGGGGAAAAGTGCAGCCTATTTTAAGGTCTAGAGTGTGTGTATGTGTACACTTTATTATTACTTTTATCATCGTCATTATTATCTGCTTTTTCAAATTTACCATTTTATTAAAATATATTATTTTCTTACCAAGCTATGTATCTATCAAACATTGATCTTGTAATATCATTTTGGCAACCCTGCAAGATTTCAGTTACTTTTCAAATTTCTCGACCATGAACCCCCATGTATGTGATATAGAGAGTATCTCTAAATAATTTAAAACATTGTGTAACTAAGTGAAAAGTGAACTAACAAGAGAACAAATTTAAGATAGAAGTTTATTTGATCTTGTCTAGGTCTCAACTAACCATCTTTTCATGTTGGCTTCCTTCCCTATCACTTCTAATTATTGTTGTACAGTACACTATTTTCATAATATATTGTTTTAAAAATTCCAGTACTTTGCCCAGAATCTAAATTCTTTTAGAAAGAATGCTACAATATAGTTTAGAACTAAATTTAAAGGTTATTTGTTCAATGCCAAAATGTTAGATGTTATTTATTAAGACTTAACACAATATACTTAAGAACTGAAATTCAATTAAACATGGGAGTTTTTTTATTAAAAAATGTGTGCTTATTTACCATTGTGTTAATTTTCATAATAATTTTCTTTTAAGGATTTGAAGAGATCTATCATAGATGACGGCCTATCAGTTGTTGTAAATAATATAATCATTCCTCATTCGGGTTGGGATCCTACTTCACCTGGCGAAACATGTTGGTCTACAATATTTAGAAATGCTTCTGGAGTTTTAAGGTAATTTTTAAATCCTATACTTATCTTAGATAAAATTTGATAAGCCCATTTCCAGAAATATAAATTATGAGAAAATGACTGAACAGATTATGACAAACGACCATGCATTTAAATGGTTAGGAGTCCAGGATGTTGGGAAAAAATAGTAGTTTTCTATGAAAACCCGATTTTCACTTAGAATTATCAGTTTTTCATTGTTTAGTCACCATGGAAACCTTTACTTGCTGCATGGCTGAAAATCTCTAAAATATATCTCTTCGGCTAAAAAATAATAAATCTTTATTTGTTGGTCCGAGCACACCACAAGTTTCTCTTTGGTAGCTGGTCATAACACATCTAAATTGAGATGCCTTAACTTGGTGAACATATTTTTTTTATTAGAATAGTGTTATCGGTAATTCACATTTAAATAAATATTTAGCATAAATCAAAAATTATAAGGTTAAGGTGTTAGGTTAATGAAAATATTGTCTAAGTTTTGTTTTCTGCATATGATAATGATCTGGAATCTTATATATAATTTGATAAACCCATTTCCAGTAATTGTAATTACAATGAAATGACTAAAGTGATTTAGACAAAAGATCGCTCACTTTTAAGTTTGGAGGTCCAGGATGTCGGGGGAAAAATAGTAGTTTCCAACGAAAATCTAATTATCCCAGAGAATTTTCAGTCTGTTTACATCACCATGGAAACCCTTATTTGTGCATGGCATGGTTTTATGCCTCTGAATAAATTATTTTTCTTTGGTTAAGTAAGTTTTGAGTTAATATTTTTAAGTTGTATGGTGGAAAAAATATAAAATTATGGTAAAAAAACTATACATACTTAAATAAATCATTGAAAGTAGGCTAAAAATATATAATTTTGTTTGCATGGATACTTTTTCTTCTCTTTTAGTTTTGAATATCTACCTCTCATCATAAAATGGCTTTTGCAAGAGCTGGTCCCACCAGATCTTTTACGTAAATACGAGGGAGGACCCAAAAGAAACTGGATTTTTGCTCTAAAAAATTAACTTATTAAGTTTTTAACAAAAATATTTCGGTCTCCTTCAAAGTACTACTATCCATTAGATGTGATGCACTTGTCCACTCTTTTTTCCCCACTGTTTGAAGCACCTCTGGAACTCTTCAAATTTTATATCGTCCATTTCCCTCTGCAAAGCTGTTTTTAAAGCCTCCACATCAAAACGCTTCCCTTTTAGATTTTTTTCATTCTCGGGAACAGAAAAAAGTCACACGGGGCTAGGTCTGGTGAATACAGAGGGTGGGGAACAGTAGCCCAAATAGCGGTTCACAGACAAGGCCATGTGTGGGGGGGCGTTGTCATGGTGAAGGAACCAGTCACCTGATCACCAGTCTAATGGGCGTTTCCTTCGCACATCCTCTCTCAAACAGCTTAAAACTTCCAAATAAAAGTGCTAATTAACATTCTGACCGGGGGGGAACAAATTCCCGGTGCACAATTCTACGAACATCAAAAAAACAATGATCATCGTCTTAACATTCAACCTCACTTTTCTTTGGTCGGGTGGAGTTGGGGGTCTTCCGCTAGCTAGACCCTTGCTTGGTTTCGGGGTCATATCTGTAACACCAACTCTCATCACTTGTAATGACCTTGGTCAAAAAGTTTGGGTCACTTTCAATCTGAGTTTTCAAGTCCTGGCATTTACGGTTATTGGAATTTTATATATTCACATTTAAATAAACAATACTGACTATAATTCGCAAATTAAAAGGTTAAATAGTATTTTAGCGAAAAATACTCTCACTTGCTCTCTTTCACACACTCTTATCTCTCACTTTATCTGTCACTCACACACACACACACACACACACACATTTCTCTTTCCCATTCTATCCCCACATTCTTTCTCACACACTCGATAGCACAGTTATCACTCATCCACACACACTCTCTTATTTACTCACACTCTTGCATACTCATGCTCACTCTCATATTTTCTCTGATAATCCATTTCCGGTAAATGAAATGATGAAAAAACGACTGAACCAATTTTGACAAATTGTCATTCATTTTAAAGGTTAAGGGTTCAGGATGTTGGCAAAATAATAGCTTCCAAATGAAACCAGATTTTCCTTGCAAATTTCCATCTTTTCTGCTGTGTGAACAGCGGCTCATCTATACCGCCATTCTTTCCTTACATAATCATGGATTGGTAAATAAAATATTTCTCTTTGTTTAAAAATAACTCAATTTTTACTTAGTGGTAAAGTACAACAAATAAGTAAAGAGAGAGGGAGAGGGGTCTTTTTAAAGTTATAGTCGTAGGGTGAAAAAGAGAAACTTACTTTTTGATTAAAATTAAACACTGAAAGATCAAAATCAATTGAAAGTTGCCTTTGACGAGTAAACCTTTAACTAGAACGTCAAATGACCGTTCTATATAGCTTTTTTCAGTAAAAAATAAATAAAATAGAAAATATTATAATGCAATAATTTGCAAATATTGCTGCAACTAGCCACTAGTAAGGTTTGATTTTAGAAATTAACCAAAAAAAGTGACACATTGAAAAGAGTTAATTAAAATAATTCAAGATATGATATAATTTTAGTATATAATATTTAGCTGACTATTAAAAATGTTATGAATCTCTTCCAAAATTAAGACACATTATGGTTTTTAAAAAGAAAAAAAAAACGCAGTTCATACTTTATGCCGGTTTCTACCCTATGACAGAGGAGTAATGGTTAACTCCAAGAAAATAACTTTATTTCCGTGTATTACACATAGAAAAATATTTAAAATTCTAAGCTACTCTTCATAAAAGATATCAAAACAAACAAAATCTTGGACCTTTAAATTATTTTATGCTTTTATTTTGCTTCCACACCATTTATCATTTAATTAGCAATAGATTACTAATTTCTTAAAGAAGTTACCACAAGGTGCAATGAGCAATAATTGTTCAGAAGTTTAAAAAAAATTAATTTGATAATAATAATTAACATATAATTATTCAAGAATCACTATTTGTTTGATAGTGTTAGACACAAATTATGGTATCAGTTCACCGAAAAAAAATCATACCAATGAATATAAGTTTTCCTCTTATTAGGGCTTTGTGAGTACTCGGATTTTGAGCTTCGAGCCGATCTCATCGTTAAATATCGAAATTGAGATTGAAAGTTTTGTATGCTTGTTATTTTCAAGCTTCCTCTTGATGTAACTACAAATCCATTCTTAAAACGCAATGGTAAGTATAGACTATTTAAATTTGGATGATAACGACAGTTTTACTTATAAATCTAATGGTAACTTGCCATGACAAGGCAATAAAAATAGCTAAGTAGATCAATAAATACCTGAAAAATCATTATTCTTACAACTTTTATATAATCCCTTTCTTTAGTTATAATTTCAATTGGATTAAAAACGTTTGTGAATACCTATTGGTTGTTTTCAGACCTAAAATATTTAAAACTTGTATTAATCCGTTCAACTCCAAATAAAACTCGCATTAATTACTATTTAGTTATATAATCATGTTGGTTAATTGATCTAAAATAAGTGTCTCATTAAAACACCAATTATTTTATAAACTTTTTTTAATTAGTCTAATTGTAGCGTCTTTTAAGACATAAGTGTTGAAACCATTTTGATTATTTTTTCTAATATACTCTTTAGAGTTGGGCTGAAGTCACTAATTTAATAATCTGAATATTTTAAGTGTATAATTGGTTCTGAACCACCAAGGAGTGTTAAAGCTCTAAAACAAATTTCACCTTAAATATTGATTTTTTTTTCTTTTTTAGGATTTGAATTTTGAATTTTAAAAAATTATTGAGTCTCAAATATCTTTAGGTGTTTGAGGGTCCATCTCTAATTTTTTTTCTAAGATGTCATTTTTAATGTTTTTTAAATACAATTTACAAACCAATATCTCCATTTTTTTAAACTTTTTTTTCATTCATAATTACTATTCATAAAATTTAGTGGCATTCTTATTTTAATAACATGTAGTATTTTCATATGGTTTTAAAATCTCACATTTTAAAAATGTAATACCTAGGCCTACATTTTATGTTTGCTTTGACCGGTGACATTTTATATCTAAACCACTATTTTACTTTTATATAAACAAATTATGTATTAATATTTTAAAATTATGGATACACTCAAATTTGACTTACCCAGAAGCGTTTTAAAATACTTGACTCGAGTTTGTCTAGTGAAAAAAAGTCAAGCTTGCAGACCCATATTTCTTATGCTTGCCATGTTTTCTTAAATTCATATTTGCATATCTGTATTCTTAGATAAAATTAAGATCGGAATTTGAGAAAAATAGGATTTCACCGATCTCTAAAAAATATTTTCATAAGAGTCTTACTACACATGAAATTAGGGCATAGTTATTTTTTAACACACATAAAAATATACAAAGTGTTTAAATGTGTTGCCAAGTTCTTGTAAACTTCTTGTACATCAATAAAATGAATAATCTCTATATTACATTTGCACAAATTTTCTTAATCATTCCAGATAATACAATTATTCACCAAGAGAGTCGAAACCGACTCCTGCACCTTTTAGTGATATCAGCACTTAATAGTTTTGCTCATGGCACATTTATACTTTGAGTGTGTCTGGATTTAGATATACATCATAATATATGTACAGTTCAGGGTGTCTACAGAAATTTATTAAATGAATTTATTTTTTTTGTGTGTGTGTGAATTAAGTTTGCAGGTCTTGGAGGAATGATCAATATATTAATCAGGATAACTTTAACGCTTTTTTATCTTCACTGCTATAAATGTTGATTAGTTGGTATTTTCTTAATATGACCCCCGGAGAAGTTGTTAAGATTGATGATCATCTTTTTATTTCAGAAATCTTTTGAGTAATGAACAGCATTATTGAGTTAATAAAAAGTCATTAAAATTTGATTGAGTTAATCTGAAGCCACATTGTTTTTAATCTGTATAGAATTTTTTAAGGTCATCTGATTTTAAACTTTTAATTCTATATAGTTTGCAAATAATCCTCTATTTATTTTCTTTGCAGGAATGTAAGTTCCGCAGGAGAATATGCCAGGAAGAAGCTTAGAGAGTGTGAAGGCTTAGTAGACTCTCTACTCTATGTTGTACGGTCTGCAATTGAAAAGTCCAACATTGGCAACAAGAGTGTGGAGAACTGTGTGTGTGTTTTAAGGAATTTGTCATATAGGTGCCAAGAAGTAGAGGATCCTAACTATGACAAGCACCCACTTCCTACACAAAGCAGAGTTGGAGCTCAACCTAAAGGTAAATATATATTTATATAATATATTTGTGTTTAAATTGCTAATTTTAACTATCCATTGCACCGAGTATTGGTTTATGAGCTACTATTATTTTCTCACCAAACACATGCCTTAGAGAAATAACTAATTTAAACATTTGACTAAATAACTATAGTTTCATTTTAATTTCCATGACAATATAATTAACTCCTATATATAATAAACAAATTATTATAGAAAATTATTTATTGTATTGGAACTGTGAAAACTTTAGAAAATATTAAATACTGAAGGCTATAAATGCTCATGTCTAATGTTTTTATGGGTGAATTTCTTCCTGTTCCTATTAGCCATTTCATTTGAAATATCCTTTCCACATTTAAATAATGCTAACCTTAAATATCATATCTATCACAATTTTCTGTTAGAAATTGCCTTAAAATTATGATTTCAACACTTTTACTATGGTGTTGAATATTTTCATGTAACCGTTGATCCTAGTTTTGTTAGTAGCATTATCTACTAGAAATTAAATAGATCTTCATAACAAACTAGCTATTAATGAAAATAAATAAAAACAAAATGCACACAGCTTAGGGTATCTGTCTCACAGTAGACTACATTAGCAATAAAAAGAGGTCAAGGTTTGTATCTTGACTGGGTGCGCTGGAGGTGGTTTTCCGCATGTGACCTTTCACTATGGTTCTCTTATTCCCTGTTCAGACTAATACATATGAATTTCTTCTGAATAACATCCTCATCTCTACTCTATAGCCATTAAATGACCCTTTGATTAAAACATATGTATTCAAACCATATTTATGGTTATATAATCTTCATAGTTTTCTAAACTGCTTTCTATTTATTTTATTTTTTATATAGATAGAAATTGCTTTACTCATTCTCTTATATCAAACCATTATAATTCATATCAATAATTCATTTCGTCTCTGGTGATTTATTTTTTTCTATTCCTAACTAGAATCATCTTTGTTGGTGCTAGTATTTTTTTATTCCATTGTAATTTTACCAGATTTATTTAACTAAAACTTTCTGCCTATTCTGATTCAAAATTCCCATTCGATTTCTCATTATATTACATAACTTGGTGTATTTGAAAACCTTTTAACAGTAGTTAAGGAGTGCCCTTTGTTAAGAAGAGAAACCACTATCTCCAGAACTACTTTAGCTCTATTAGGCCTATTTTCTGAGAATTCATTATAAATAATGCCATAGCGTATAGAAATGAGAAAGTGTGGGCACTATTAGTTTACATGGGTCAACCGCTTGAAGCGCTCGCATCGATTTGGCCGGCCGGCAACCGAGCACAGCAATAATGTAGAATACCTTAACACAGTTAAGTAGATAAGCTACACTAAATTATTTTGTTATTAGTAGGTTAAATGAAGGTTAAACGCTCAAAATACTAAAAACATTCTTTTAAACTGACAATTTTTATTATTATTAATATCATTGTTGAATAAAGTATTTCTTTAATCTATCGTAATATGAGCAATTTTATGGCTAAATTTTATTTGTAATTTATGGTAGTAATAATATTAGCAAGCTACAATATTGACATTCAAGGATTCCAGTAATATTTTATTATTTTTATCATTACTATACATATTTAAATTATTTAACATATCACTTAAATTGGTATTTCTTTAGATATAGGATCCACATATTTATTGTTGTCGTCTTATAACAGCTGCATTCAAGCATAAGTGTTATGCTATAAGAAGTCCTTCTGTGTTTATTGCAGTAAATTATATAAATCTCCATATTGCATTTTACACCTTTGTTTCAAAATAATATTTTATTTTACATTACACTACACTGTATTACATTTTTTTCTTTTGCGTTGTTATGAAATTTTAAATTGAGGTCTGCTCAGTTTTATTATTTAAGTGGAAGGACTACCTTGTAAAATTTGAGAAGCGCTATCAGCGCAACACCTAAGAAACGTACATTTATTGAACTATTTGGACTGTTTAGCCGACACCGAGCTAGAGTTGCGGTGTTGTCAAATCTGTCAAGTTTGTACTGAAAGAGTGAAGGAGGAGCGAGCTAATCTGTTGTTTACATGGGTCAAGTTTCTTGGAAGGGAAAGGATAGAATGCGGCTTTTATCAAAGACCACTCACTTGCTTTGCAGAAATCTGCTACTTTATTTTTAGGTTGAGCTCAAATAATAAGTAGTCTGGGTTTCTTTATATTTCTCACCTAATGGAAGAAAACATTTTTCATTCGACTTTCTTGTATTAGACTGGATTTCTAGTGACAAGATCGAGGTTCAATTCCCAATTGAGTGTACTGAGGGTGTTTTTTCTTCCTAAAACGTTTCCAAACACGCAATTTTTATTTAATTAGTTTTAGCACCGTGTCTTACTACCCTTTCGGGCTATACGCTTATTAACTAATTACTTTAATGCGTTAGGCATCAGGAAGGTTAAATTAAGAGGAGGTGCATCCGTATTTTTGTGGCATGAGAGTGGAAAAATATTTAGGGAAAAACCACCTGAGTGCACCCAACCGTAATCGAACCGTGATCCCCATCTTCAGCATGTCAGTTAAACATGGCGGGTAACACACACTATTAGACTGGATTGCTGTTGGTGGTAAGTTTGAAGTTCAAATCCCAGTCGGGTGTAACAAGGTTATTTTTCCCTTAAATGGTTCCCCACTTTCAATATACGCAAATGTGGGTACATTTAATCTAGAATGTCAGCTTCCCCATTCCTAGTTCACTAGAGTAATTAATGTATGTGCCTAACTCAAACGGGTAGAAAGTCGCCATGAAAAAAATACTATTGTGAGGACTTCCAAGAGTGTTGGCGAAACTTTATTAGTGTCGGGCGAGGTGATTAATTTTAAAAAAATATCTTTTTTGAGGAGTTTTTAGGGGATTGACTCCAAGACAATGGAAAATATTTGAAAATGTAATGCCATTAAAAGCTAATTGGGGTGTCCTTAAGTATTTTGAAGTTTGATGCAAACCATCTTTCAGCTTCAAACTCGAGTATATAAGAGGGGAGTTTAACAAACTGGGAGAAGGCACATTTCGATGGGGGGAGGAGTGGAGGAGAAATGGGTAGTAACATGGTATCAACCCTCCCCCCTTCCCATTTCACCCTCAATGAGTAACACTGGATATTAAAACTATCGACAGACACACCGTAGAATGTAGATCATTTCCTCAGCGTCTGACTTAACCCAAGCTAAGAGGGGTGAGGACAGTGTCTGAGAGTCACAATGATTAATTAATTCTCTTTAAAAGATCCATACGTCAATCATGTAATTACTTTTGATTTATAATCTCAAAATCCAAGTAATAATAATATTAAGAAGAAGAAGAAGAATGGTAATAGAAATATCTTATCAATAAACATACAAGTTTTTTTATTTTTAAACCTTTCTTTCATGGACATAGAAAATTGGGGGTCAGAGGTCTGAACCCCCCTTGAAATTTGTTAGAGCCCTCAAAAGTAAGGTGGGGGAGGACATATATACATATAACATACAAATAAGAAATTGTATATTTACTTTTCATTCTTGTAACATATCAGCCAGATACTAATTATTAGTAGATTATTATTATTATTTTAATATAAACTTGGAGATGCACTAAAATTTCATATTGTAAAACTAGCTTTACCAACACCAGCTTGTAGCATTTACAAAGGCGTAACCATGCAATAAAGGACCAATGGTGGGTCTCCCCAAGAAAGAAAAAAATACCCCACCCTCCTCAAATCTTATGTATAATTGTAGATTATTAAAAAAAACTGTATTATTGAAATTATTTTATAATACGTAATAATATAGACTAGGTAGGTTTGATTTAGAGGAAGTGCACCCGCATTTGCGCGAAGAGATAAGAAAGTAAACCCAATGAGGAAAACCCACCCAAAGATCATTACTATACAGCCATGAAAGTTGTTAAAATTGTTGCTGAAAAGTTTCAATATAACATTAAACAATATTTATAAATATTATAAACAAATCTATAATCAACTATCAATATTAAGACTTATAAAGACTAAACAAACATTGATCTCAGTGAAATTGTCTACATTTCCCCCAAGGACAAGCTACGGGCTGTAGCTCAACAGACAACATAGATAATCCCTGCAGTTTTTCTTGATTCATTTGTACCTTAAATAAATTTTAACAAAGTCTTGAAAATGACCTTTCAGCGGTTTCTATAGATTTTACAGAAAAATATGTACATACATTTTTGTACAGCTTAAATTATGAGGAATAAAGTGACTATTGAGTAATTTTTGTATGAATAATTAGATCTTTACGAAACAAAAATTAGACTTAAAAGACAATGCTTTCATCTCCTATCAAATTGATTTTGGGTGGGTGGACCTGCGTAGTGGGCTCTATTTTGGGCGTGGGCCTCTGGCACTTTGCCACTACCCTATAGTTACACCACTGAATTTGTGACTATCAATAATTTCAAATTCTATTAACCTATTTTTTATTATATTCGATAATCAAATATAGCTTTATATGTTTAAACATATTTTAATATGTCCAACACCCGCTTTGGTGGCCTGATATTTTGACGCCCTACTCTTGCAGTATACTAGACTTCCGATGGCGGGGAGATAGAGGATCAAATCTCGGTCGGGTGTACCGAGGTTGTTTTCCACGCTTCCTCCCCAAAAGTGTGGGTACACTTCCTATGAATGTAACCTTCCTGATCCCTAAAACCATTAGCGTAATTGTTGAAAAACAAAATATATTCACAAATTCTTTGTTTATTTGACAAAAATTTGAATCTGGCCATTCCTCAGGAACTGTATATCCTACTGAAAGAAAATATTTTGACCAGCCTAAATAATATTTTATTTATATTTATACATATAATGTAAATAAAAATATAATATATTATAAAATACATATTATATATCTATATATTTATAAATACTTATATTCAAATTTGAAGATAGCATACAAAACAATTTTCTGCAAAAAGAAACATTTCATTTTTTTAAATTGATAATTTGTGTAGAATAAATATTACATAGGTATCGTTTATTGCCTCTACTACAAAAATTATAAACACTTACTCCAAAAATAAGTATTTAAAATTACAATAAAACATATAGAAATATACTGCAAGAAAAGATTTCTGGCCCAATTGTATGGAAAATATCTATATATCGATTTTGACCAAAAGTGATAGGCTTAAACACAAGTTTTACATTAAAGCATGATCATTTTTAATCTGTGTGTACCTTATTAATAACTTTTGTGTCAGGGGTGTTCATAATATCTACATATCACTAGCTAATTTATAATTTTTGCTACAAACAGTATATAATAATGGATGCATTCTTACAGCTTTATACATTCAAAGTCCTTCATCAAAACTCCTGCAATGAACACACTTAAAATTATGTAAGTAAAAATGATATTTGCGATTAATTTATTTTGTCAAATAATAATTGTCAAAATGAAATATGGAACTATGTTAACTATGTTATTAATTTTAAGAGTGGTGGTCAGGGCGTGTTCACTAGTGTCCCCACTCCCCTTTCATTATCCGGCTTTATAATTGATAGCAAAATAGTTTCAAGACATTTATCTATTGTGACAGGTGTATTTATTATTTAATATTTGGCACCCCGTCTTACTTCCCGTTCGGGCTATACGCTTTAAGTACTAATTATCGCTAATGGATTAGGAATTGGGAAGGGTGAATTAGAGGAAGTGAACCCGCATTTGCGTGGAGGGAGAGTGGAAAACCATTTAAGAAAAACCACCCCAGTTTGCCCGTCCAAGACTCGAAACTCGATCTCCTCGTCCTCAGCAGTTGAGCTCAACACAACTAGCGCGTTAGCCAACTATGCCACTGAGGCGGGTTATTTATTGTTAATTTTGCCAATAGTCCATAATGATTTAAATATCTCTTTATTATCAATACCAAATTATTGACAGTTTACAGATCAGATTACTAAAGGTAGGGCCAAAGTGTTTGATTGCTACACCTAAGTGAACCGACCCCGTGTAGGTTCTATGCCGATGTAAGCTACTAGTTAAGCTAATTTGTTGTAGAAGAGTAAGATTGCTTTTAGATGACATACACTCACATTTGTGTGGAGGGTGAGTGGAAAACAGTTTAGCAATAATAACCTCATAGCACCCAAATGGCATCGAACCCCGATCCCTGTCCTCGGCACTCCAGTTTATTGCAAGAGTAGTACCTTAAATCAAGCGGTGTCCAAAGCAGGTCCTGTAATTATATTAGTTAGGTATTCTATGCACATGATATGAAATTAATGGATGAATTCTAAATTACAGTATTAAAATTGTATTTTTCATGCAGAAACAATAACAAATTCATAGCACATATAAAAAAAATCTAATTCACAAGAGCAGAACATTTATTTTACTTTCGTCTGGTTGAGAGAGAAAGTCGTTTTTTATTTTATTTTCTTCGAAACTCTTTTTACAGAAATGGCTTCAATTGCAAAACACATTGTATTCACACAACTGATTTCATAAATGAATGTAGTTGAGTTGATATTTTTCCTGCGAACATGTTAGTCACAGCGCAACACTTGGCATCACTGCCTTGAGTTTCCACGAGAGGCTCATCTTGTTCAACCCTACACCGATAGTTCGCAGCATACAACACCACAACACTTTTTTGAATTAAAATATAACTGTACCACTTTATTTTAGTTTAGAACAATAAGAAAGTTGAAAAATGAAAGGATAATTATTCTTAATGATATTTACTAGGTTTATGCTGTGTCTGCAGATTTTAAATAACAAAACATTAAACTATGAAAATACGATCATGTAAAAATCATTTAAACAAAGCTGCTTACAAATATTTAACTTTTAATTGGCGTTAAATTATACTAAATGATAGAGAAATGTGTTTATTGTAATATAATGAAAACAGTTTTAGCCTAAGTCATCCCACATTTCAATAACAAGACCACTTTGTCTTATGCAGCGTTCTTTAAATTATTTTTTTAAACTTAAATTTGAATTGGATTAGTGGATATGAAAAAAACATAAACCACGTAAGTGAATTGATCTTTACGGTAGTAAAAATCTGATTCAAATGTGTATAGTAGTTTTCATAGCAATCGGGTACAGAGAAATCACCTTAGAAACAGGCCGCGCTCATCTCCCATGGTGATCCATCCCCTTAATAGCATTATGAATCGCTTTGTAAAGTTTCAAGAAATCTCAATAACTAAACAACCAATTTTCATAAACATGTTATAATAATTACAAATTTGGGAGATATAATTTAAAAAAAATTAAGATATAAAATTACATATAAACAGTAGTTTTATGAATCAGCAACCTTTGACAACTTCCGGACTGATTTAGCATGTTTTGCAAAACATATCTAATTTATTTTACAGCTGGCTTACTCAATTTCGGAACACCAGAGGTTTGTTTTTAACAGAATTGGTGACCTGGCGGTCTAGGGGTAAGGTGTCAGACTTCTATGCTGGCGGCCGGGGTTCAATCCTCGGTCCCAGCAAAGATTCGGATTCCACGTTAAACTGTAGGTCCTTCATTTTATCTCACAATCACCCTACCATTACACATTAGCGTAAGTGCGTATAACTCGAACAGGTAGTAAGACACGGTAATAATAATAATAATAATTTAAGAGAATTCCTTTGTTTTGTACCTTTACTAAAATACTTTGACAGTGTAGGAAAAATATGTAGAATAGAACTGGGTTTCAAACGCCAATTTGATAAAGGAAGTTTCATATTTTCTCTATTAATTAAAAAAAATCTTCATATTTCACAAGAAAATCTTCAGAAAAATAAGTCACAAACTCGAGATTTCAAACTTAACTGTCTGTCTCTTCTTGTAATTGCCCGCTTCCACTTTTCAAACTCGCATTTGTCTTGAGGAGGATGAAAATAATGTATTTTGCCGCTTGAAGCTTTGTCATAGACTGATTTGCATCCCGGTATAAAACATGTCACGATTGAAGCATATATTATGTACTAAAAGATTATATATATATAGATTACTTATGTAAATTGAATGCTTAGTTAATTATTACAATAACAAAAATAACTTTCCTGAATTTAAAAACAGAGGTGTCAAACACAGCGCAACAAACAAAATAATACGGCACTTTTATTCTCATTTCTATACGCTATGCTGGTACTGAAAGAATACAATTCCCAGCCAGTTTGATTACAGTGCTCAAGTTTCTCGAATCCACCGCTGTGCCGCTATTTGCATGTAATGACAATTGTCCACACTTTCTCATTTCTATAATTTATGATAATACTATGACTTGTGTAGACAATGGATTTACCCCTATATTTTATTTATTTATGCAATCTGATTTGAATTCGCTTGTATCAAAGTATTTTTAATGAAATTCAAAAAGGGTTCTTTCATGATAAATCACCCTTTTACATCATTAGTTAATCATCCCTTAAGGTAATTCTATAATGAGAATTACTAAGATTTTTTTATATGTATAACATTTTGCCAACAAATTAAATATAGTTGGGGTGGCAAGCCGGTAATATTGTAAAAGATTGCAAGTAACAAAATCTTTACCCATTTTAGCAACACTGACCAGCTGAGGAAGCCTTCTACCACTTTACCAGGGTGTCAGTAGTTGTGATTATCTGATCCGCTGCCAAGTTCAGCCATATTTTCTACTAGTTAAAACAAGAAATTTCATGTATTTGACATTTCAAATATATTTTCAATAAGCAATTCATACACATAATTTAATTACAAATTGGAGCTAGGTTTTAAAAAAAATCTAAATTATATTTTATTTTTTACATTCATTACTATTTCCAGCCTATTGCCTGGGTCACTTTTTTATTCAAGTAGTATATTTTTTCCACTACCAATCTTAAGACCAGGACAGGCACAACATCCAGTCTCCAGCTGTTAATTTATCAATGTTTAAGTGTAAACCCATATTTTCTTCAATGATAAATTTGCAGTCATGCCGGGAATCAAAACGCGGCACCCTTAGCTCAGTAGGCAGACATGCTACCGACTGACTCTAAGGTGTCTGACTCTAAATAACAACATTGTTTAATTCAAAATGATATAAAATTATATTATCAGGGTATTAAAAGAATACTTTTTATATGACTAAAATTGATGAAATTTTACCACTCTTAAACTGCTTAAACATTAAACAGTATTTTTATCTAATATTTAAAATGATTGTTTACACCTTATATGAATGTCTAGTTATGGTACATTTCAGGCCCATTTATTAATTGCCTTTTCTTAACAATTTTAAACCTTAAAAGCATATAGAGCAAGTTTGACCCCTTATAACTATTTATAGCTTATAATTATACACATTTTAAAATTGTGCATAAAAATGTTCCCATGTCAAATGACATTAAATCAGCTTGCTCTGGTGTGCTTCATGTTCAACAAAGTAAATATGAGTATTTGTAAAATTAATTTGTGTAGAATTTTGTTAAAAAAATACAGGTATTTATTATTTTCTGGTTTTGTTCAAATGCTTTAATTTGAAGAATACTAACAACTTCATGATCTTACTCGTAGTTTCTACATGAATTTGACTGACAAAGTTTAGAATATTTTAAATTATTTTGCCTGCTATTTTATTTAATTTGATTTGTCCCTATTACCACCATATTACTGGAATTATTTGATTGTTTTGTCTTTTTATCATCGGTTTCCTCTATTTATTCTTGACTCTTTTGTATCTGTACACGCTATTAAAAACATCAAGGTCAAATACAAACAAATAAGATACCTTCTCACAAGAAGAATACAGATGCATATCAGGTCAACCTTTATAATATTTGTGTTTTCTGTAGTATTTATTACATCATGGCATATATAAACGTATGAAGTAATCTAAACGTTACATGAATACAATTCCCATTGTGAACAGTATAAAGGCTGCTACTCAACTCATACACATTTTATAATTCAGTTTACTTGAGGCTAGACAAAAGGTTTTGAAAAACAATTATTATTTTTATCAATAAGAAAATTTTGCTAATTACGTCATGACAGCTATGTATTCATTGCAAATGGGTGCTATCGAAGCTTAAATAATTACAAAAACATTGATCACAATTTTTTATTTGATTGAGAGGAAGAATTATTCAATTAATGTGTGTGTGAGTAGACATGGCGAGATCCTACCTGATGCTGAAGATCCGGTGAAGTAGTAACCCAAGTAGGTCTACCTGGGGTTGGGATGGGATGATCTTGGTGCTTCGGATCAGACGCACATTTATACCAGTTAGGATGAGGATGAGTTTATTTAAATTAGCGAAAGAGAATGCAAGACACAAAGAGAAACAGAGAAGTTGAGCCGCGGTGGTGACGCACGTCCACCTTTGAGAAAACCACTTTGCGAACTAACAGGAAATGCGGGTAAAAATACGAAAGAGCAATTGTACCACCCTTACAAAACATACTTAATGAAAGAAAAGGCGGTAAACAGAAAAATGTGATA